>JACEGR010002563.1:0-125531 GCA_014170235.1 Listronotus bonariensis | reverse complement strand
TTAGAGAAATATTGCACAGTAAATAAGGCCAGGCACTAATAATACTGGTCTTAATTTGACATCTGAGCTTGCGCAGATGCATGGTAGGATAAGGACTCTTTTAATAAATATAGTGCCTGGCTTTATTTATGTCGGTTTTAGATCGTGCCTTTATCGCGAATCAAATAATGGTTGCGTCTCAAAGTGTGTAAATAGTTTACCAAAAAATGTGGCAAACAGTTTGTCCTAAAACTTATTGATAAACTCTGTTAGGAAACTGAAAAAAAACCTGAAACAATAAGCAAGTTTATCAATAAGTTTTTAGGTAAACTGTTTACCCACATTCTTGGTAAACTATTTACCACATTTTTGAGACGCAACCATTGGCCCAGGTCCCGTCTGGCCGTCTTGTTAAGATTTTATTTTATTAGATTAAAATAATTTTAACCGAGTGCTAATGAACCTTTGTTTATAGATTGAAACCTTTTGTATTGTAAGTAACTTAATATTAAATATTTCATTATTTTATTTCTTTTAAAGTAATCAATAACTTTTATTATATTGTGTAAAAGCAGAATAGTTCTATCATAATGTATATAAAAGTTTTAATTTTCTTAAAATGTTAAATAAACTTATTAATTTTATTCACCATTAATTAAATGAACCGCCGAACCAATATAGAACATATCTTCATCTAAAATAAAGGCGTGCACTAATCGACATGTACAAAAAAATTACCTGTACCTTGTTTTCAAAATTAGCTCAATGAGAAAAAACGTTTCCCACGTAAAACTGACGAATGTCGCTTTCACGATGTTTTGTCAAAAACCCATCAATATATCCTATTCTTGAAATCCATAAATTTAATAATCTAATGGATACTACCATTTATCAGGGGATTTTATTTTTATTAAATTTTGCGTATATCCTCACTCTTAACTGATCGGAGCCGACTGCTCGTCAGCGACTGCTATTAATTTCTGATGGTAATCGTATTAGCAAAGCGACATCGTACTACTTTCGCCATCTGTTGGTCAGGAGTAGGTATTAAAATTTTTTAGGGTACGCTATGAAATCTCACTTGTGGGGTTCTATGGATTGGTATTCTTTGGTTTCGCGCATTGGCAATCCATCCAGATCAGTGATTTTATTTTAACCCCAAAGTTTTAAAGATGTGAAACTGTCTCGATGGGAGCAGCGATTGATTACTTGCAGATGAAGTATGATTCAAGAATAGACCCACAAATACACGACTTTTCTATTTTTGGCCTCCTTTCAACCATTTTTCGGACCATAGATGAGACCGGCTATATTTACCATAATCATTAATAATTTATTGAGTTCGGCAAGTTATTATTTTCCCGGACTGATTGTGTCTGTCTGCTGCTTCTATAAAAATCGGAATTAAAAAAAATCGATTGTTATCTTTGTGACACCCTTTCATGTTAATGAGGCGATGATTTTCGAAACGATCGTCGGCCTGTCGGAATCGGAATAATTCACTCGGGGGTTCGTATTGTTCACAGTTGACATTTTGATCGTTTATAAACCGAGATATTTAAATAACGTAACTTTTGGATAAATTGAAATTGAAATTAGACACGGAACATATTTAGCTGTCTCAAGGTAAAATATTTTTGCGAATTTTAATTTAATCTGTCTGCTTTCTAAATTACACCACGAAAAGTATTAGACCAAGAGATGTAATATACTGGGTTAGTAAAACGTACTGCAACTCATAAATATCTTTAAAACCTCTAAAGCTAGGTTTACCAAATTTGGTATCTAGGAGGTATCGAGCATAAAGAAGTTAATAGTAGTATAGTAGACACCGTTGCCAGATTTCTCCGTTTTGTGCAACACGACCAGTGACGGAAATAAAATTTCGTACACTTAGGTTAACATTTTATGTCAATTTTCAATATTTTGGTAAACTTGGCTTTTACCTTTTTCTCACCTTAATTAATATTCAATAAAATACATGACTCCAAAATAAATATATAGTTTATTTTATTCAAATATTAAAGAAAAAACACTGGCTTAATATTTCAAAGCGGCACCATTTTTTTCCACTAATAAGTTTAAACGTGTGGGCATTGATGCAATCAGCATTTGTGCATGGTGAACATTGTAATTATTCCAGGTTTCTTCAATTTTATTCCACAAATCATCACTGTTTTGTGGATGGAAATCATTGTTCTTGTTAATTTCCTTTACGATATATCCCCAAACGTTTTCGATTGGATTGATATCAGGGCTTCTTGAGGGCCAAGGTAACAATGAAATGTTATTTTCCAGTAGCCAGTCCGAAACTCTCCTTGCTGTATGGACGGGGCAGTTGTCATGCTGGTATATAAAATTTTCTTGTTCAAATATATTGTTTACCGATGGCAACATAACATTTTGGAGTATGTGTATATAAGCTTGACTATTAAATCTTTCTCGAATACGGTGGCATATGCCTAGCCCTCTGAAAGACATATACCCCCATACATTAACAGAAAATCTTCCACTTGTTTTAACATGTTGGGTATATCTTTCTTCGTACCGTGTATTTTGCGGCCTATACACTCTAATCTGCCCGCTATAATAAGATTGAAAAATCTTCTCATCGGTAAATACTACCCTTTCCCAAAAATCCATACCTTGCGGTAAATATTCCAGTGCAAACCCCATTCTTTGCTCTTTATTCATATCGGTCAAAAATGGCTTTTTAGCAGCTACACTGCTTCTCAATTCCGAATTTTTCCTAATACGATTTCTTGCCGTTCTTACTGTCCCAGGAAAATTAGTTTGGTTGTGTACATTCTACAGCTATCTGGAATGAATTGTTTCGCAGAAAACCATGCAGGTCATTATCTTGATTTGTTTGAATGCAGAAAATGGAACCCGATTTGAGTGGTATACGGGGGTTTTTGGGGCGCTGATCACGAATCTGAAATGATTTTCTGGAAGGAAACGTTTCGTTCTCGAGATATTCATCATCAAAGTTCGAAATTTGAACTAAGCTTATTTTCACTATATTCCCCCTTCTTTTTGCACACAATTCTTGATTTAAAGCTAAAGTGTCACACAATATTTGATTTTCACCTTTTAAAACCCCGTTTTTTTACGTTTTTACATTATTTTTGCATTAAACTGCATAGCTTTACTTTAACTTAATGCAGTCAACCATACATACAATATGTAGTATGTATTTATGGTTGCACAGTGAGTTTATTCAAAGTAAAAGCTATGCAATTTAATATCAATAAATAATGAAAAACGTATATAAACGGGGTTTTAAGATGTGAAAATCAAATATTGTGTGCCACTTTAGCTTTATAATATGAATTTTGTGCAAAAGAAGGGAGAATATTGTGAAAATAAGATTAGTACAAATATCAACTTTGATGATGGATATCTCGAAAACGAAACGTTTCCGACTAAAAATTCTTTCAGATTCGTGATCAGCGCCCCAAAAACCCCGTATACCAAATTTCGTCGAAATCGGAGTTGCTGACAGTTTCTAGAAAATTACCGAAATATTCCGTTCTTACTTCTATCTCACTTCCAGCCCTTTCTCTCCAATAATCTTTTTTTATTTTATATTTATATATTTTCCCATTTAGCTCTGAGGCTTTGAAAAGTGCTTCTTGATTTCCAACTTGTTGAGCTATTCTTCTCAGATAAACACCTTCTTCGAATAGAGTAAATACTCTCGCCTCTCTAGTTCATTCATTTTTCAAAATTAAAAAAGTAAAATAATATAATTTTGAAATGTGTGACAGATAACAATTTGTCAAGTAAGGTATATTTCCAGGTGATCCAGGTACGCAAAAGCCAACATCACACTGGTGAAAAAATTAGGGTGTACGAGAGTTTAATTCCGTCACTGGCCGTTGTTGTCAGATTTTTTAGTTTTGCGCTACACGTAATATTTTGGGTAGATAAAATGGAATATCCTATTTATTTTAATTAAAATAAAAGGGGCGTGCCAACTTTAGATGAATTCTAAATGTTTTAAAGTTAATTTTTAATAGTTACCGAGATATGACAACATCGCATTTTTTATTAAAATTTAGCATCAATGCTAATATTACTGATCAATTAGACACGCCTCCCAAAATACCTTAATACCAAATTTTTGTAAACACAGCTTTAGCGGTTTTGAAGATATATTTGGCCAAATTACTTTTTGCTCAAAGTGTAATGTAGTATATCTCGCCAAATAATTTACACGGATTTTAGGAAATTTAGAAACTTAATAAGTTTAATCGGCCCAATTTAATGCAATAAAAATAAATTGGGCATTCTATTTATTAAAATTCTAAATAAATATGTGTGTAGCACAAAAATTTTTAATTACACACGTTTCGCTCCCCGAGATATTCATCTTCAAAGTTAAAAATTTCAACCAACCTTAATTGAAGATATGCTTTATATTGGTTAGTCCATTTATTGAATTAATTTAATCATTTATAATTTAAATATTAGTTGATATTTTATTTTTTAACTTAATTTTTATCTTGACAACGGTGGCAGACTTGCCACCGGAAACGTCGTTTTTTAATTAGAATTTTTTGGGATTTTTAAGAGGTTTTCCTTTTATTTTGTTTTAGGCGACCGGCCAGTTCATAGGGACAATAGGCCAAACAGGGTCAGCTCGTATATCCCGGGACCAGGACTGAAGCAGCCCCATTCTTTCCAGGCGTGTACCCAACAAGAAGACCATCCATTAAACTGACCTTATTTTAACTATATTTCCCTCTCCTTTTTGCAAGCAATTTCTGAGTGTTTTGCTAAACTGGCACTTATTACTCTGATTTTCACCTCTGGAAACCCATTTTTTATGTTATTTTACACATTTTTTCCATATAAAAAGTAGACACAAAGATTGAGTGCATGTAAACCTTCTAGATAATTGCGACTTTCTCGTATGTACTAAATTAATTCTGTTATTACTGAAAAAAAACCTACACAAAAATCTACAACCTATTAAATGACTCTACTTGTACAGAGAGATCCCAATTCGTGGTTAACCATTGGAATGTCAGAAACCGTAAGAGACGAAAACCCAATTAAAATAGAATAAAGTTTCAAATTTAATTCTGGACAACCAAAATCTGTAATTTGCCAACTCCGTGAGCTCTATGAGAGTACAGCTGCAGATTTTGGATACAACGTTTGTCTTTAGGTAACCATTATCATTTTTTTTGGAACAATAAATAAGATATCCTTTATTCTATAGAGTTTTAAAGGAATTTTAATGTGTGTCACAATTATTTTGATTTTTTTGTGCCAAATAACCACATTAAATTATTTTTTTGTTTTAATAAAAGGTCATGCCATAGATTGCAATAAACCATTAAATTTTCTTGAAAAGCTTTATCCAATATGATGTTTCATAATATTGTTTAATATGAAATAACAAAGTTAAAAAGATGGTTTGTCAAAAAGAAACGTCAAGCTCAAGAAATGACTATGAAAACTATTTTTGATTTTTATTAGCTACAATCACAAAACAAGGGACCATTGTTTTGTAAATTTAGGACATCCGGTATAGATGGGTCCATATTTAATTCATTCTAAAAATTTTTGCTTTGTCCGAAATGCTAAGAGCTTTAATAAAAATCGCCGTAGGATATACAGCGTGGTTTAAAATATTCACGAAAATATTACTTTAAAAAATAAAAGAAATCAGAAAACACAGATTTTTGAAACTACCTAATTAAAAAGCATAAAAAAGTAATAAAAAGCATAAAATTAATTTCATTCCTATTGGTTATGGTTACAAAAAATGGGGTTAAGTTAATAAAATAGTTGTTAAAAAAATTTGTTTTGCAATTCAATGAAAAAAAAAAAAATACAATAAATGCGGTAAAAAGATTCGCCTTATGATATAGAGAGAGATTCAAAATAACCATAATGTTATTTTGGCAATTAAAAGTAATCGGGTTATAAGTTTTTTAACTTACTATAGTATATATAGTATAAAAAAGTAAAAAAATATATATATAGTATAAAAAAGTAAAAAAAAAACTTTTTGTTGAATAAATCGTAACCTTATGGGTTACTACTTACAGACAATTCAACATAACTTGATATTGTGTGCATATAAAAAAGAAAATAAATTATTTGTGAAAAAAAATCGTTTGTATATACTTTTCCCAATAGAGGTAAGCGATAAGATAAGAAAAAATATAAAAATTTGTTTAATACTTTTTTACGCTTTTTGATTAAGTATTTTCAAAAATTAGTTCTTTAATTTTTTAAAATTTTCTATAATTATTTTTGTGACTTTAAATTACCTTGTATATTATAGAGCCATTTTTATTATGGCTTTTAGCATTTCAGACAATGCAAAATTTTTCAAAAGTACATTCGTAAACACACGGTTTATAGATTCTTTTGTATAAAGATTTATATTACTTCCAAAAACTTAAAATAATTAAGGCCGGACACTACAAAAGAACTAATGTCCAATAAAATCCAAAATCCAATAGCAATAACGATGGTATATGTGGGCCATAACGGCACTAGATCCCCAAATAACACAGGAAACCCGAACGCATAAAATCTAAAATAAACAACCATCAAAAGGTGATATTGGTAAAAAATGATGGGACGATCAGCAGGGACGGATTTCAAATTATAATTATTTTTTAACTTTCTTTAAAAATACTTTTGAAAAAATTGTAACATATTGTTACAAATATAACAGGAGTGTAAAGTAACTTTACTGACACACTTTAATGGAAGATTTTTTAACAAAAAATGAGATAAAAATCTTTTATGAACATATATCGTAATCGTCAGACATTTAGAACCACATAAAACATCATGTGTTAGAGTTTTTTAAATCTAACAGATTTTAGAAAAAATAATCTTTTTTCTTCTTAAACCAGTTTAAATATTTTAAGACATTTAAGAAGAGTTGTCTCCTAATCATCAAGAATAACACAGCCACACAAATAAAAACAAAATTCCAGCTCTAAAAGAAAGACTATGGTTACTTTATGTTTTTGAGGTCGCTGACTCCAAATCTGAGGTCAGTTTGGCTCCATCAGGTCATGGTCAAGGTCAATCACAGCTTTACAAGAAAAAAATATTGAAGGCCTGAAGTTCTTGATTATGGTATCTTTATGTTTTTGGGGTCGCTGAATCCGAATTTGTGGTCGGTTTGACCCCATGAGGTCTGAGTCAAGGTCATTTAAAGGTCAAATCATCAAAATTTATCAAAAATAGACCACAAAATCGGGGTATCTTAATCGTTTTGGAGTCGCTGAATTCGAACCCGGGGTCAGTTTGACCTCATTAGGTCATGGTCAAGGCTATTTTAAGGTCAGCAACCCAAAAATCCTCAAGATATTATGATTGTGGTTTATTATCGATGATTTGAGCTTAATATGGCCTCGATCCTAATCTGATTGGGTTAATTTGACCAAGAATTTGGAATCAGCGACCCCAAAATCATGGGGATACCAAGATTGTGGTCTGTTTTTCGACAAATTTTGATGATTTGACCTTAATATAACCTTGACCTAATAGGTTTAGAGGTCGATTTGACTTCGGATTCTTACAACACAAAAATACCACAATTGTGGTCTATTTTCGATAAACTTTGATGATTTGACCTTGAAATGACCTTGGCCTCAACCTAATGGGGTTAAATTGACCACGGATTCGGACTCAGTGACTTCAAAAACAACAAATCCCAATCTTGATATATTATTTCCTATCTTGTCTTAATCATGTATTCATTAAATAAAAAAAGGTATTTTTTTCAGAGTTTCTTTATGAGAAGGGGTTTAGACATAAGCAAGACCGGTAATAGCTTTTGTCAAAGACGTGAGGGTGTAAGAATTACGATTTCGGTTGGCAGTTCTGTTCAACATTGGTAGCATTATCAGCTGATGACAGAGTCGTGCCTTGTCGAAGCTTTGTTTGGTAAAAATCGTGAAAATTTGCCATTTTCATTTTGGTTGTATATTTTGCAAGGATTTCCAGTTGTTAATGTTTTTGGTTAGTTTAGAGACTTTACATTATGATTGGTTCGTACTCGTTTTATTTTAGAGGTTTTGAAGTGTTTAGTCGAATAGTTTTCAGTCATTCGTGTTTTTATATACATATGATACAGATAAGTGTCCGCTAATTAATAGTACACAGAAAAACCACAGATTACTTATGCGAAAATACCCATTTAGGATTTAATCAAACATACCTATATCCAAAAGTTAAAGATAAGGAAGATACGGGGTGTTAAAGAGATATAAATATTTTTTATTCATGCATTTCGATTATTTTTGATATGTTTTAAATATTTTAATAAAACTCGGTATCCAGGAGTTTTAAGATATCAGCTATTTACATCTGCGCAGTTGTAATTATAGCTAATACGATGTTATTGAAGGTACATACATACTTTCGGGTGCACTGAACAACTAAAACGTGAATACCCTTAAAACGGTTGTCAAGACCGATTCTTACTAAGTATACCTTTTTGTGCAGAAAGCATAGAGAAGCTTACTAGTTTACATACATGCAGAGTAGTAACAAAAAATTGGGTAGTTTTAGAGAATTTTAAATAGTGTACCCATCGCCCTCTAGTCTACACACAAAAATTAATATTCGATCTGAAAAGCTAATGTTTAAAAACCCCTAGATACCGTTTTATTAAGATATTTAAAAAGGAGGGAACAATAATTATCGAAATAAATTTACTTTTTCTTTTTACTATGACACTCCCGTATCTTCCTTATTATAAACTTTTGGATACTAGGTATGTTTGGTTAAATCTCAATATGTTGGCATAAGGAATCTGTGGTTTTTCTGTGTACCATTCATTAGCGGACACCCTGTATACAGAGTTTTTAAAATGGTGTTTGACTTACGGAACCATGGAAAATGTTTTGCTCTGCCAGGTACCTCATCGTCCTGTCGTCGCCTTGATAATTTTTAATTTTCAATATATAAACCACATTTATGTTTTTGTTTTAAGTTATGCCTATTAAAATAATCCAATAAATTTTGTTTACAACATTCAGTTCTTTTTGTTTTCTCCTTAATTCTACGCCACTGATCTGCCTAAAATCAAACATGGCCGAAAATGGCCCGACTTGACGTCACAGCCGCGTTAGCCAATATGGCGAATGTCGTGACCTTATCTCATCAATCGACTTTATTTTTTTTGTTGGATAATTTTTTTCTTTGTGCGGAATAATTTCTGGAGCATGAAATTAGTGAGGAAAATACACAACTCTCATCACTTTTGGTATTGTAGTTTTTAGGTATAATAAAGTCCGACCCTGTAACATACTAAAAAACAATATCACCGCATTTCGGTCCAGTCGGTCTAGTGTTTACGGTATTGTTTATGGGGCTTTCTCTGTGGGGCTCCGCTAAGCCTCCTGGGGCATCTCGCTTGGACTGAAAAACGGAAAGGCCGACACAGGTTTCTTTTAATACCGCGTGGGGTTTTTATAAATAGGTTTGGCACTAATTTTTATTTTTTTTAAATTTATGATGTTATATGTTTTTGTTTTAATGATAGCCAACATAACACCTGAATACTGGATTAACATTGAGGAACATAGTGTTCCTAAGTGTGTATCCTTCTTTTGCGCAATTGTATTGGATGGTTGGTGTTTTTCTTTTTACTTGTAGAACCGTTCTTCAGGTCCGATCAAAACAGTTTTAAAAGGAACACCAAAAATCAGTGGGATATGCCTGTTGTCATGAAATTTATAAGATTTGACAGATTTGTTGTTCTTTGTTTGGTTTTTGTTTTAGTCATCCGTTGTTTATATTAATTTTTTTCGGGTTAATTATTTACCCACAGTAAATTATTATAGATATTTTTCAAATATAACCAAGTATTTTTACTATTTGCCTTTTATCATATGTCATTAGTGTCAGAACACTAACACTAACTTTTATAGCAGATCAAGAGCTTCAAGCCCTGGAGCGTGACGCACAAAAATTTTAGTCACTGGAAAGCTACTCAGAGTGGCTTTCCAGTGACGCAAATAGAGCGGTCCCGAGTAGCTCTGGAGCATTTCGTTCTACTTTATAGCGTTCCAGTGACGGAAAGTGATATGCACCTGAACTACTCCATTTTTCTTTCCCCTTGACCCTCACGTACCAGCCCCTCTTTTGGTTTTTATGCTTCAAACGTGTTTTTTATGGTTAAGGATGCATTTTTTAAAATTATTTGTTTCAAATGGAATTAGATATTAAAAAGAGATTATTCTTATAAAGCCAAGAAAGGTTAAAAACAATAAAATTTTAAAAAATTTTAAAGTTATCTCTCTTTTCTTGTCTAAGGATGCGTTCCAGTGACTAACTTTTTATAGCAGATCAAGAGCTTCAAGCCCTGGAGCGTGACGCACAAAAATTTTAGTCACTGGAAAGCTACTCAGAGTGGCTTTCCAGTGACGCAAATAGAGCGCTCCCGAGTAGCTCAGGAGCATTTCGTTCTACTTTATAGCGTTCCAGTGACGGAAAGTGATATGCACCTGAACTACTCCATTTTTCTTTCCCCTTGACCCTCACGCACCAGCTCCTCTTTTGGTTTTTATGCTTCAAACGTGTTTTTTTATGGTTAAGGATGCATTTTTTAAAATTATTTGTTTCAAATGGAATTAGATATTAAAAAGAGATTATTCTTATAAAGCCAAGAAAGGTTAAAAACAATGAAATTTTAAAAAATTTTAAAGTTATCTCTCTTTTCTTGTCTAAGGATGCGTTCCAGTGACTATTTTTTTATAGCAGATCAAGAGCTTCAAGCCCTGGAGCGTGACGCACAAAAATTTTAGTCACTGGAAAGCTACCCTGATTACTCCGTCAATTGTGAAACGATTTTAAAAATACTTTTTAACACAGTCTGCGATTAATAACATAAAAAAATATCATTGGAACACCTAATGACGCAATTTAGTAAAAAATACTCACAAAAAGATATTAAAATCGTATCGCGGTTATAATAACCCGTCCTTAAACAAATTGAGAGACATAAATGGTTGGTAATAACACAAGGCAAATAGATTAACATAAATCAACGAAGTGTAATGGTATATGCGTCCGAGCTGTCAATAAACCCACGGTACCATCAATCACTTTGAAAAAAAAAACTTTAAGTATAATTGTTTTTCTGGGATAAGCGTCTGCCATAAGTGACCGATGGTAACAAAATTAGTTTTTAATAGTTTATTTTAGTCCTGACAATAGGTAAGAGGCTTTTAAAAGATCAAACTGCACACTGCGAAAACAGCTAATATAAATTGTAGAATATTTGAAATCTAAGACAAAGCTTTTTTAAAATGTTAAAAAGTGCTGTTTAAACAATTTACATAGGGGAACCGGATATATAACGGGGTACAGTGGTACTGAAAGCACTATTTTTTGAAGGTCTACTGTAAAACTTGACGAATTTTGAAATACCGGTAAGTGTTTAATTTTACTAGCTATACATTTTTTGTAGTAGAGAAAGAAAGCTTTTTCTTTATGTAACTTTAATAATAAAATCAAGTGTATATTACAAATGACATTGTTGTTATTTAGTCACACTCGCGACGCATGCTTATGAAGCAGAATGGGAAGAGGCAGAATGGGGTATCGCCCCACGTGTATTTAACTGGTGATTGTTTATTCCAGATATTGTTTATGAGGTGAGCTCTCTTCAATACATCTTGGCCATAAACCTTCATCTTTAATAATAAACAACATTTAACTGTCATACTTTTATCATGGTTCGAACATATACATGTATGTAAGAAAAACGAATCGACACAATTGGTCTTCAGAATCAATGCTGCAAGATGTTTTTAATTGTGTTTTGTGTCAATCAAGAGTATTAACTTAATTTTTAACAACTGTTTTATTCTGTTTCACAATACCCCGATGTGCCCCATAGGTAGGGCACAACGGGGTATTGTGCAAATTTTGCAAAAACCTTAATAACAAAATATGAAAACGAAAATTACGAAATATTTTTGGAACAACTGTTAAAAATAACGATAAAATTTATCTCAAAAGAAAAAATGTTAGGCTTCTATGGGTAATTTCTTTAAAAAAAAACACTTCCTCATGAAGTACCCCGTTCTACCCCGCGTTCCCCTACTTATGTTTTTCATAAACTGACTCTCGGAAGGAAACAACTTCAATAATTTAAATTGAAAGCACTAATTTAGGCGTTTAATTAACTTTTAGCACTCATTTTTATTTCTAAATATTTTTTGTTAAAAGCTTTCTAGTTCAAAACGTAATAGTTTTTATTATGCATATTAATAGGGAAACGCTGGACTGCCTTAAATGGCGAATTTCTTTTAAATTATTGAAGTAGCTTATTTCCGAAAATCAAAGTGACATTTTTGGTAAAATCGAAAATTTCATTTTTATGGCATAAAAAATAGTATATTATGCATTGAGCATGAAATTTTACTTACTTTCAACCAGAGTTGGGTAGTATTCGACTACTCGGTATTCTGAATAGTATGCAGAATACATTTGGCTGGTATTCGAATACTATTCGAATAGATCCATTTGTTTGGTATTCGGTATTCTGTATTTTGAATATGGTTTTTGAATATTCTGTTATTCAAGTCCTGGTATTCGAATACTGGTATTCGAATATCGGTATTCGAATACTGATATTCGAATATCGCTATCCGAATCTTTTTTGTTCGAAGATCCGAATTACCGATATTTAAATCCTGGTATATAAATCCTGATTTAAATACTGTTTAATTATTTTTATTAATACTATATTAAATTTCATCTTAAGCGGGTTAAAACATGTATGGTGGTTTTGCCGTCGACGGGGTTAAATTTAGTCATTGTAAGACTGCGAGACGAGACAGGCCGCGTAAGAAACGAAATTGGATTAAGTCTGCATTTGTACAGTATTGTTATTTTATTTTATAATAAGTTATATACCTTACATTATCACTTGTGTATAGGGGATATAATTCCGGGATCCCGCCCATTTAACAGTCCCAAAATCTTTGGGATTAGTCCCGAGACTTTCGGGATCAATAAATAAATTACATTTTTATTCACAGTAAAAATAAATAGTCAGCCATTTTTATTTCCCAGCTGATTTTAGTCAGGATTACGCAGTATTACTTAAAAACAGTGGGAAATATTTATTTGTATTTTTTTAACAATATAAATGTTATTTATACACGTTGTCCATTAACCTTACCGACAAACTTTAGGGCGAGATTCTCCAACAAAAAATAAGAAAAAACGTTGTATGAACATATAATTTAAACGTCCTTTTTTAGAACTACGGCGTGTTAAAATTTAGGAAAAACAGCATTTTTCCACAATTATTTGAAAATAAAAATGCGAATGTTTTTTTTTAAAAAAAGGTGCGCCACTGCATTTTTCTTACAAAAAGAAAAAAATATAAAAGGAGTGGTGTTGCTTTTGATTTTTCTTTTTTAAAGAAAGGACCTTCTTTTTTTAATCTTTAAAATTTTTTGGCCTTTAGTATTCATGAATACTCAATCCTGGTGTTTATAAATACTGAGTATTCGAATCCTTTTTTCTTGGTATTCGAATATATTCAGTATGCGAATACTTTTTTACGGTATTTGTATTCGTATTCGAATACCGAATTTCAGTATTCGACCCAACTCTGCTTTCAACGAGTATGACCGAGTCATACCAGAAGCATACTAAAAAAATTTTACGGCTATTGATATTATTACTGAAAAACATTTTAAAACAACTTTCTTGTGGATCTATATTAATACCAGTGGCTTAACCAGCCGTTGGTTTGTGGGGGATTAGGACTTAGTTTATAGAGTATATTTGCTGGAAAAACTAAAATAATTTAATGCTCAATAATCTTGCGGAGGCTAATCGCAGTGGCGGATTAACATATTTGCCGCCCATGAGTTTTGATATCTAAGTCTACAATCATATCAACGTAAAACAATTTTTAAAAGCAAAAGGCCAAAAGTTCGAAACTTTTAGAACAAGGCGGATTGAAATGCGGTTTTTGCTTAGCTTTCAAAATTTATTTGTAAAATTCCTACCTAATTTTTACCTTATACAAACCAGAAATTGCATTGCTTTGCAAAATTCATTAACATTGTAAATAGTAGTCGGAATTGGCCCATGTTGAGTATCCGGGGATTTTTGATGTAAATCTGCGAACAACGCACTGACACCTGGTGCGCCCTAGCTTAGACCTGAAAATCATTGTCGTCGTGTTTTGTAGGGTGCTAAATCCGAATTCCATGTCGAAAACCACTCTCCGAACATTTGGTGCACTAAAACATAGCTCTGAACGTCATCTCCGTGGATTTTCCAAAAAGACAATCCGAAAATCGTAAAGGGGTTGCTGTATTGCCGAGGGTGTCTAAGACATAACTTTTGGTTGACATTCATGGGAATGACATCCATGTCGAGATAAAAGTTTCTGTGTAAGGAGGGTGGTTTTCGACGTAAAATTTGGATATGAAGCGCCCCAAAAAAAAAAACCCAAAACCGGTTCGTCTTTTTCGAGTGTGCCTGAAAAAACCTCGGAGATGATGTTAAGAGCTAGGTTTCGGTGCAGCAGATGCTTAGGAGATTGTTTTTAAAGTTAAATTTTGGTGTAGTACCCCAAAACCCCTAACGATTTTTGATCCATCTTTTTCAATTCTGCCAGGGAAACTGGAAAAGCAACGGAGATGACGTTCAGGGCTAGATTCCGGTGCACCAGTAGCTCAAGGGTTGTTTTCGACATGAAACTTGGATTCAGTGCCCTACGAAACGCTCCCACAATGATTTTCGGGTTGTTTTTGGCACTCCTGTCAGGAAAATTCTCGAAGATGACGCCCGCGTCCAGATAGGGGTGCCACAGGTATTCGTGGGATATTCGCCAATGCCATATTTAAGTTCGCCGATCCAAAACCACCGGGCGTCAAGTTCTTCGTCGGGTACACGACTTGGGCCAGTTCTGACTTTACAAAGTTATTAAATTTTCCAACAGACGTCTTAAAAAAATGCAATTTTTAAATGCATGGTGAGCTACAGCAATACAATTACGGTTTGTATAATGTATAAATTAGGTACAGATATTACAAAAATTATAATTTTTGGAGCTGCAAAAAACCGCATTTCGATCCGCCCTGTCCTAAAATATTCCGAACTTTTTGCCTCATTGCCTCGACTATTACTAACATCTTTCATACTAATCAGGCATGTCGCAATTTGTAAATCAAAGGCTCCAGCCTACTCAGCCTGCTGGTAAATCCAGCACTGGCTAAACAATTAATTTAATGTCCTGATTTGTGACAGATTATTTGCCAGCCAGCTATGGCATAGGCGTTATTATAGCCTACGGCAATTTTTTTTTATCGAATGAAATTTTATTGTAGGAGGTATGGGCGCGAATGTATCAAAAATTATATTATAAGTAATGTCCGTGGGTAATGAGCTATATTATCTGTTTAACATCAGATTAATAATAAATTCATTTTTTAACATTCGCAGAAAAATGGTTTATTTAACATGTTTAATATATTTTTATATATTATACTTAAATATATAATTAGCCTTTCTCCACTTTAATTTATTTTTTAACAAAAGAAATAAAATAGCGGTTAATATGACATTTTTGAATGCTGTTTATTTGAAATCTTATAAATATAGGATGTGGCACGTGGCACATGATCATGTTTGCTAAATGGGAATACACATTGCTAGTTAGATCTTTGAGCTTAACTAAACTGACAGGAAACTCGCGAGTATGTGCGACCGTGTGTATATTGAATTGACGGCGCTTTTCTACTCAACTTCATAGCATCAGTCTTACTCAAAGACACGCCTCACCTGTGTATGCCTGAATATGAATATGAATTTTCTCGCTGTTTTTTTAAATATATGGCACCTGATGGCCGGAAAAGTATATTACCTTTCCGGTCATCGCCGGGAATTTTTTCCTACGCTTTCAACTTTCACTGATTTCGTTTGTCAAAGTCAATCAACAATATATAACGATTTGTTTATTGCAATGTTTACGTTTATTAAACAAAGAAAAAAATGTTTTATGCGACCTTAATCAAATAATAAAAAATTATTTTAATCAGAGAAAAATGGTATGTGTAACTCGTAGGAAAAGCATATTTTTGGACTCTTGGTGGTTGCTGGACTTGGGTAAAGCCTCGTTGAGCAAACTTCACCATCGTAAGAAAATATCTTGCTCTTTCTACATGTTATCGTTACACAATATAGTATTTTGTAATACTATATTGTGATTTTTAACTATGTTCAATTTTGAAAAAAAATCAAAATTATCAGGACTGATAAAACAGTTTTGCAACAACAACGCTGCAAGATAATTTTCATCTTTTTCTCGGTTTTTACCTTCCAGTAGTGCAAGATTTCCAACTTTGACCGTTTGACACAAGAAAAATCCTAAGGACCTAATAGCGCCATCTTTAATTCACCGACAAAACTAATTAAACAATCAGAATTTCGAAACAATTGCTAAATAGCTAAGATGAATAATAGTGTAGCAATAATTTGATACTCACCAAGTAATCAATAACTTTTATTAAACAAGGCGCCGAGGCACTTATACCGATCAAGATGAACCCAACACTGATGGCTAACTATAATGAAACAGCTGATTACTTTCTGACAGGTCGAAATATGCAGTACTTACGATCTACAGCTTTATTAATATCTCTCATCATCGTAGATCGGTATCTCGTATCGAATCGGTTTTTGGCGTTCTAATAGGAAATCCATTACACCTGTGCAGGGCGCCGCCCCGGGGGTGGGCTTGCAATTAAGGCGAACAGCAGGGGGCCGCGAGGTAAGATTCCGGGGCTATTCGTCGATGGTATTTAGGCAACTTAGGTTTTGGTAATGGTTTTTAAAATTTTGGAGTTTTATACTAAGCTATTTATTTATTTATCAGTGCTTTAGCACGAATTTGGTTGTGACAAATTAAAAAAAAAAAAACAAAAATTACACGACCCATTATAAAGTATTTTTCACTTACTCAGCGTTTTTACTCTTTCATCGTAACGTATACGTGGTGCCACTTCAAAACTTCCATGGGCAATTTTTGCCAATGCATGTAAAGGAGACGATTTAAAGCAACGACAAAGCGAGACCGAGGCGTCAACGTATGAAAAAAGATTTCAAGGCAAGCGTTCTTTCTCTAAACTCTATCAACTAGTGTTCAACACACAATCACTCATTTGGAAGTATCAAGCTGGCACGATGGTGTACATTACACATAGGAAGAAAAGCAATGCTTTTTTGGTTCGAAAGATAAATACGAGCTACAGTAGTATCTCCTGTAATATTAATAGCTCATTTTCTAAAATTGAAAATAAAACAAACTATAGATCTTTTCAAGGATGTTTAATGTTTTGTCATACATTGTTGTTCTCGCTTCATGTCGTCTAAACTAAGAGTGACAAAAAATTACATTATTAACGAAAGTCTGAAATAAATCGTTGCTAGGCAATCAATTATCAATAGCTGTCAGAATAATTTTTTGATATGTTAGATATCATAAATATGTTTATTAATTTTGATGTAAAAGTTAAGTAAATAGGAGAATTATAAGCGTTCAGTACCTATGTTTGGAAGTAACCGACAATCCAGAGCCACATATTTTTGATATGGAGAGAAAGAAGTTAAACCCTTTTACCCGTAAGTGCACTATTTTATGTAAGTTACAAATATTTTTATTCCTATGAGTTTAAAGTTTTTGAAATGAAATAAAGCAGTCTCATAAATATTTTAACATTAAAATTAAAATGAATTTTTTTATTTGGAGTAATGTATGTCACAATATACGACGTGCCCTAATTTCAATATGAAACGTTAAAACGTTAAACATCCTTGAAAAGATCTATAAACATTAATTTTAGGCGAAGAACCAATTCTAAAACGGTATTTACCAATCGGTTATGTTGACGTTTAAACAATGTATTATATGTCAAAGTTGTCACCAACTATTACCGCGGTTATAATTGGTTGAACGCCTAAAATTGCTGATTGTGAGTATCATGACCCAAGTAATGTTTATTTTAGAGTAGGATAGGAGCCCCTAAGTTGGAGAAATCAGAAGATGGTGTTTATTCGTTAATATTCGGTTAATTGCAATACTTTAATATTTTATTTATAGGTCGTCCTAGATCTTTATTTTAAAAGGTAACATTTTATAAATAGAATTTTGCAAACTTTGACTCCGCCCTAAAAGGTTGTAACAAACAAATGACGATTAATTTCATTTTTTCATGGCTACTTGACTTAAAATATTCCGTTTTAGTTTAGTCATGGCATTATAGGTTGAAATTTAAAAAATTACATGTGAGGTGTCATTGTATTCAGAATATCAGATTCTAATAAATTAGATACAATATATCGGTAGTGCCATTTAAAGTTTGAAAAGCAGTCATTTTCGGTTAAACCGGAATTAAAAAAAAAACAACTGAATACATCAACCAATCAAAAATAATGTCAAATAACAATATACAAAATTTTATTTTTCCATCGTAAAAGCTTAAAAAGTTATGGGGGTGGGGAACCACCTGTGAGAAACACCCGGTATATCAAAGCCTTACTAGGTTAGTTCCAGCAGAAAGTTGGAAACATGTTAGAAACAATCGTAAAACGTAACAATTATTACAAACATTAGTCAGAAATGTTGGCAACAGTATTCTGCTGGAACGAAAAATAAACATGGCGTGCATACTGCTTATACCTCAATACAAGAAAGGTTATGTTAAAAATTTCTCAGTGATGTTTGAAGAAAATTTGCAAACTTTTCAAACAGTTACCAACATGTTTCCAACATCTTAAAAACACTGCTGGAACAACAAACAATTGTATATTGTTAAAAACATGGCACTGCTTGAACGACAAATTTGACGTGCGCAGAATCCAAACGGTTGCAAACATTTCTGACAGCCTGCTGGAACAAACCTACTTCTGCGACACAAATTTGGTGGCGCCAGGTTTTTACTCCCACAATAAAGAATAAAATTTTATTATTTGGTTTGACATAAAATATTATTCAAATTTATACTAAAGCTAAATACAAATATTCAGTTGATTTTATCAGTATGGGAAATATCTTTGTTTTGATACCAATCTTTCAATAATTGACCTCCTAAAACTCTTAATCACTTCAATTTCTCTAATTTTATTTTGTAGGCATTTTTACGATATTCTAAGCGGCTTTTTAAAAACTAAAATTTTGTCATTTATTTCCTTTTGTGTCACGCCAGGGTATCGACAAATTTGCATTTACAACCTTGATTACCACAAAACAACTGTAAAGTTTGTAAATATTCAAAAATATACCGCTACCTACTACTTAAAGAACTGTTAAAGTGTCATCATGTCATTCTTTAAATATTTTAGTATCATCAAACCGACATAATAAAATTTTAATTGTGGGAAAACATTCCCAGGGTTAGATTTTAAAAACGTGAATTTTAAATGTGTTTTATTTTACTGAAGTCTGAATAAATAATTTGTTTTATTTAATACTTTTTTTATGGCGTTTATTAGTGACATATTTAAAATAGCTATTTATGTATCAAGGGCGTTACTAGGACTATAATGTCCTGAAGGTCGAAATAACACGAGGGCCTCTGGCCCGAGGGCTAGATTTCGACCTGATGGCATTATAGTCCAGTAAAGCCCGTGGTGCATACAATGCTTTATGTTTTACCCAAAAAGAGTTTTTCAATGACTAATTACATTATTTATTCGCAATATAAAAAATAAGTTGCACCTGTACCTGTATACGTAAGTAGATAATGACTGGTGTTAAGTTTGACTTTGATGTTTCTATCAGTTAGTCAGTTGGCATTTTTATTTAACGATTTGCTCAAAATGGAAGAAATTCCACAAAATGTAAGAGAAAAGGCCATAAAAGCGACTGAAAATCTTTTGCCAGTTAAATCAAGGCAATAGTATGATCGGGAGTATGGCATATTTGGTATTTGGAAAGATGCGAACGCAATTCTTCAAATAACCGAAACCGTTTTATTTGCATATTTTCAGGAACTGGTAAGTTATTGATTTTATTTTAATACATATGTTTAACAAACTTTATTATTTTTAGTCGGAAAAATACAGTCCTCTCTCTGGACCAAATATTCCATCCTAAGGTCTACGTTGATGGTCTATGAAAATATAGACATTTCGCAATACCATCGTCTCATATCTTTTTTAAAAGTTAAGTCGAAAGGATACGTCCCGAAAAAGTCTAAAGTTTTAAAAGAAAAACAAATAATAAAATTTATTAAGAAGGCTCCTGATGATATCTACTTGGTACACAAAGTCATATTGGTAATGGGTGTTTTTGGAGGTTTAAGACGAGATGAGTTGGTCAAAATGACTATTGATGACATTGAAGATAGAGAAACAGTCTTGGTTATAAAGGTACCGGAAACTAAAACTTCAACTTCAAAAGCTTTACTATCATTGAAGAAGATTTAGGCGCTTTAAATTTAATAAAAAAGTACACAACATTAAGACCAGCTGGAATAAAGGAGCGAAGATTCTTTCTTACTTATAGAAAGGGTCGATGTACAGTAAAACCCATTGGAAAAAATACCATAAGAACCGTCCCAACATTGATCGCAAAATTTTTAAAATTGGATAATGCAGAAGCTTACACCGGCCACTGTTTGCGTCGCACATCATCAACTTTACTTGTTGAGGCAGGTGCTTCGTTTGAAACGCTAAAACAACATGGGAAATGGAAAACCTCTTCAGTAGCTGAAGGATATATAGAAGAAAGTATTTCATCCAAAAACAAAGTAGCCAAAATGATTGCCAATTCAGTTAATTCCGAGGTTAATTCCGTATCGACTAATGAAAATTCTTTAATGGACTGTTCTTCTATACAAAATAGCGTTAGTGCTACCACCGCTGCTACCATCACAAAAAACACCGACCATTCTATAGTGGGATCAGCTACATTTTCCGGGACATTTCAAAATTGTAATTTTTATTTTGGTAATAAAGTTTAATTTTTAATATTGTTTAAAGAAACATTATTTTTGTATAAACTTGATCTTTATTGTGAGAGAAATAAAATTGGATAAGCAATAAAATTTCCATATTAGCGCATTAGGGCATTATAAGCGGGCATTATCATAATGCCCGCTTATAATGCCATAGGTGTGATAGCAGGTATTATTGCTACCATAACATATTCCGTTTCTAAGGTATTACAGATCAATAATAAATGGGTAAAACATAAAATATATATCATATTCGTATTATAGCAATCTCAAAACAGCGTGTCTTCAAAAGTCATTACCAAATGGATTTTTTAAAAATTAATAACTCTAAGAAAAAAATGCTTCTTTCCAAAATGTCCTGTTTAATGAGAAAATAAATTTTAACTTGTAATACCACTAGTGCTAAATTTATTTCCGGAAATTTTTCAAGACCACGAGAATTTTCTTAAAATATTCGTGGCCGAGAAAAAATTTCCCGGAATAATTTAAGCACGTGTGGTAATCGGTAAGAAAATTTCACACCAAGTTTTTGTTAAATAATATTCATTTAAATTAATATTGGTAACTTTCACACGAGCTTTAAAATTTTACCAGAAACAACAATGAGACGAGTAACTGGTCCTAACAATTTGTCCATTGTATTTATCTCTTTCTGGTTTAACGCAAGTTCCAATAAATATGTCTTTGTCTTTCATCATGGCAGGCTATCGTAGATGGAGCAATCATCGCTTTGCCCTGGTTGCCAAGTTGTTTACAATTTCTGCATGTAAACTTTAATGTCCTTTTTTGGCTCACATCTAATTAAGAGAAAGAAAATATACCATGAATCAGATATTTTTAACTTGACAACGTTGCCGCAGGCAGTCACGCCGAAATGTTATTCGATATTTGTGTTTGATATTTTTCAATGGCCGATTTGTTTGGACAGTTTGTTTATATTTTCTGTGATTTATTGAGTGTTTCATGGTTTTTACCTTTAAATGGACTTTAAATATTGACTTTTATTAGTGATCACAGTGTATCTATTAAATTTGTGCTTTTCAACAGATAATTTAAGGTAATATTGACATGGTTATCTGTAAGAAAAATCTTTATAAAAACCAAATAAATGACATTTTTAATTAGGTGTGTGTAATTATTGAACTAAACCCCAATATTTTATATTAATAGGAAACAAAAACAAGTACCTAATATTAAGGGCAAAAATCACACAGGTATATAATTTGAATTTGGCTTGACTTATGTCTAGTACTTCAGTCTTATGATATATTTTACTAACTATAGTTGTATAAAATTCTTATTTAGGGTCTTAAAACCTTACATTATTTTATATTATGTTATGTCGGAAATACTACAACTGGTACAAAATAAAATTTTCTTTAATTATGTATGTGAATGACAGCCATGACGTTAAAACAAATTCAATGATTATGTCAAAAAATTTCCACTATAATTTGCTCCAGGGTACCCCAGGCAGGAGAAAAAAATTTACGATAAATACTTGTGTTGTCATGGTAAGGCAACCAAAACTACACATTTGATTGGTCAAAAAACAGTGGTGTGGAATGTTCACAAGAATATTTGTATTAAATGTATGTACCGGATGTCAAGTTACAAATTTACACCTATCTTAACTCTTTTATTTTTTATTATACAGAATAACACAAAATATAAAAGTATGGTATGGTTAATTTAGATTAGATTTTTATTACCTGTTAAGATATACGCGGTACGACAAAAGTATGATTTTTTGAAACTACCCTGTATATTATATCACTATTTAAAAGATTTTTTCAACCAATCATTTCTATTAGTTGCGGAAATATGACTCTCTAAAGAATATTTTTTTATTTCCATTAAAAATGTAATACATTTGCATAAAACAAACAAAAATACTGTTGGGTTAATTAAGTAATATCCACATTTGTCATCAGAATGTTATTATTTGTTGGGATATACAGGGTAACACAAAAAGTATGATTTTTTAAAATAGTACACCTTGTATATTAACTCAACATTAAAAAGATATTTTAACGATCTTTAGAAAAATACCACATTTAATATGTCATTTTTTAATAGTTTTGAAAATATGGCCATATATCTCATTTTTATATGCTTACTGCATACTTTTTATCGTATTTTGTATATCTTAAGAAATAATAAAACTCTAATTACTGATGTTACCCATTTTAACATAAATATACAATATTTTGATATACTAAGTTTAGTATTAGCCTAGTTTACTAAAAAAGTAAAATAATTTAAATAATAAGAGCTATTGTTGTGTTTTCGATGCAATGTCTCGCGAAGTCTCACTAGTTTTGTCAAAGATGTTTTTACCATTTTCTTTATCAGTTTTTGTACAAACAATTACCTTGCTACTTCTTGCTACTTCTGAGTGTAAGGACAGATACAAGTTTTGTTTTTATAATTTACAAGGTTTTTCATTAAAGAAATTAATATTTTTGTCCTGCACTGTATATCTTAAAAGATAAAAGCATTCCAGTGAAAGATATGGATTCTACAAAATCTACCCAACAAAACAGTGTTTTTATTTATTTTTTACGTTAAAAAATCAAAAAGTTGGGGAGATGTAACTTTATTACGCTTCTAAGGATAATTAAAAATTATTCTTCAGATTAGAATGGATGCTCATATTTTCGAAACTAATTGAGATAGACACAATAACTGTAGTATTTTTTTAAAGCTTTTACAGGATCTTGGTAGTGACATAATATACAGAGTATTCCAATTAAAAAAATCATACCTCTTGTCGTACCCTGTATATCATATGACATACATCCGATTATTGATTAGAAAACTACTGAATTAACCAAATAAGCTAATATTTTAGTTTATTTTGTACAATAAAAAATAATAATGTTGAAGGGATGTAAATTTATAATACCATAAGTATATTACGTTTTGGGTTTCCAAAAACCATCTGTAATAATGCATAATATTTTTTTAAATATTTTTCCAGTAAAGAGCACCTCATTTTAAGTTAGGTTGGTAAGTATCAGAATTTTGTCCAAAAATTTAATTTCTGTCCCATAGTGCGAAAGCCAGCTGCATCAACCGGCATATCATAAAAGAAAGTTAGCAAAGGCGGCCGCGAAGACAAGCATGCTTTAAACTTTTTGTGACTCTTTTTCTTATCAAAGAGCACCGAATTTACATTTTATAACTGTTCCTTCTTATACACGGTAACTAAAACATACAATGTTAAAGATAGGTCCAAATTTAATTCATTCTGAAAGCGATGCCAAGTACACAAAAAATGATAAAGTAAAGAAACCCTTTTGTGAACAATGATTTATTGCAGCAAAAAATATTTAACCCGACGAGTTTCTAGTACCACGCCACGTGCCACCGGTTTTATATTAGGCAAAGGTGAAATAAGAGAATGTTTTGTAAGTAGGTGATACGTGTTTTAGCAATATTTTTTAATTATTTATCTAAAAATATGTAATCAGGCTCTGTCCGAGGCTATGTGCATTCGAAAAGGTTTGTTTACTTTATCATTTTTGTGTACTTGGCGGCATCGCTTTCAGAATGCATTAAATATGGGCCCATCTATACATGGTTACCTCGCAGAAATTCGCTTATAGTCCCGCAATCCCAGGTGGGCTACTAATTTCAAGGTACTTCTAAAACAACCGTCACCCACCACCTTAATCACTAATCAAATATTAATTTATCTATCCTTCACCAAATACATTTAAAATATAACCCAGCAAATCCTTTATTTATGGGACATAAATCGACTGCATCAAATCGGTTTATTTTGTACCTTTAGTTCTTTACCTTTTGGTTTTGCCGATTCTTTTATATAACAATGCCCGATAAAAATCTTTCTGATTCCCTGAAAGTCCAAAACTGGAAAACGGTGCCTATCGCTTATTTTGACGTTTTGCCATCGGGTCGCGTTAAAAATCCGAGAATGTGCGGCGAAACAACCACACAGAACATTTTGATTCGTAGATAAAATCTTGTGTTAAAACGCGATTGCACGTTTGGGTTTGGACCATCGACGAAGTATATTGTAGAAAGATTAAAATGTCTAATATCAATTAAAGTCACAATAATATCTATGATATAGATTTAAGAAGTTACACATTACCAGACAATATTTATAAAATATTTAAATAACCATTTTCTTATTTTAATATTATAACAAAACACAGGAAAAATAAATGAAAGTCTTGAAGAAAATCTAAAAATATAAATTAATTCAAGTTTATTATTTGGAAAAAACATTAGAAAAATAAATAAAAGTTCAGTGGCTTTGATCAAAATTTTTTCCTTGTTTGCATTTTTGAAGGTTATATTTTATAAAATAAAAACTTATTAAGAGCACACTATATATATATATATATATATATATATATATATATATATATATATATATATATATATATATATAGTGAAAATAAATAAAAGATAATAACCTGTAAGAATTCTGCTACCATGGTTGGTTGTTTAAAAATTACAGTCCCAAAGAAAATGGAATACCCCGGGCCCGACCAAGACGGCGACACGTATTTACAGTCAATCAGGGGCATCATCAAGGTGTCTACGATCTGAAGCGGCTATGACAAGTCTTAACGAAGACGAAACACGTGTCGCCGTCTTGGTCGGGCCCAGGGGTATTCCATTTTCTTTGGAGACTCCGTGATTTCTAAACAACCAACCATGGTAGCCGAATTCTTACAGGTTATGATTTCTTTATTTATTTTCACTGTCATTAATGAGCCATATGCCCTAAGAATTTTAACTTTTATTATTTTATTAATGTATTCATATCAAGGCTCAAGAATCATTCATTTTTATATATATATATATATATATATATATATATATATATATATATATATATATATATATATATATATATATATATATATATATATATAATTTCTTCTTAAAGGTATATAGGCAAGTAAAGCAAAAACAAAGCAGTAATGATGCGTCATCTGGTTTGCATGCCGGCATTCTTTGTCTAATCTCTACTTGATAGTGCTTTACACACGGTAGACCTGCCTTCTGTCTAGGCATTGCCTGTGTACCTTTTAATTTTCTGAACATGTATAGATTTTAATATTTTTTTAACATATTGAAGACAATCACTTAATAGGTTTTTATAAACTTTCATTTTAAAAGTTTAAAAATTTATCCCATGGAAAGAAAGTCCGAGCGAAACCTCGTCCTAAAGAAATTTACTCTTTTAACAGTTTTTATTTTATCAAAATTTATTTAATAGTTTCTAAAAAAATCACCTTAAATATCACCTCTAGCCAATAGCTCACCTCTATAACTATCTAACAGATATTTTTATTTATTTTGTACGATAAAAAACAAAACAGTTAAATGGGTGGAAAGGTTCATCTTGATATCTGGGACCTACATATTGTGAACACCTAGTATAAAAAGTATACATTTTGGGAATTTTAAAAATATACGTTTTTGGGAAATTTAAATTTTAATTGGGTTACTTAACATTGGGAAATTTGGTACATAAAACAACACGTGAGGTGTCAAGGTTTAAAAGAATAAATCAAACAATTTTCTAGGTTACTCTTATAATAATAAAACAAAAACATTAAACAAGCTGAGTAGCGTGAGAAATGCAAAACAAACACTGGTAAATTTGATATTTAAAGAAGAGAGAAATAAATTAAAAGGGATTTGTTTATCAGATAACAAGCAGTTAAGTGAAGTAAAGTATAAAGTTAATTTTAAGTTCGGCCTCCGTACGGGCTATCCCTAGGGATATGCCCGTACTAAATTTAGTTAATCAAATAAGTTAAGTTGGTCCTAGAAAATGCAAAGTTAGTGTTGATGGTCCACCGGTCTCATGGTCCCAAGAAGATAGTTCCATATGGTACATTTGCCCCAGTGACGTAAAGTAAGCCATATATATTTCAAAATGTTAACGTCACTGTGCTGTGCTGAAGCCGGGCGCAGTAGATCCTGACTTCGAAAAATACTGGGTGTTCCCATTGTCCAAAGAGATTAAGGGAAGAAAGGGGGATGTTGACAATATTATACTGGTAATTTTATTTAGTGCAAAAATATAATATTTTTTATTTATTTTTAAAGTGAGTTTAAAGTGTCCAATACCCCATCCGAGTTACGCACCCCAGGCGACGTATTTGGCTAAAGAAAATACGTTGTCACATATGGCAAATGTACAACGCCGGCAAAAAATGTTATATGGGGTGTTTAAAGCTTTTGGGTATAAAGATTTAAATAGTAATATCGTTACTGTTTTTAGATTTTAATAAAAATGCGGCAACTTGTAAAGACTGAAATTTAAAAATTTGGAATTTATTAATGTTGGTACCATTTTATCGCAGTTAAAATAAGTGGGATATTTCATTTATAATAACAAAAATATAACGTGAACAACAATGCCGAGATCATTTTTCAATTCTACTTATCCAACCAAAAACCTCCAAATATCGAATGTTGTAAACGCGGCTTAAGCGGTTTTAGAAATACTTCAGCAATTCAGTATTTTTACCAAAAATGCGGTGTGGACAAATGTTGGCAACTAGTAAAATTAAAATTTAAAACATTGCGAATCTACTAAATAATTCCCGCCTAATTTATTCTGCCAGAAATAAGAAGGGCATTTCATTTATAAAGAAAAAAAACGTGTAGCACAATCTGGCAACTGAGCCTTCATCACTGGAATATTCTTTGGGCTAACCTTCCAGAACACTCTTTGTTTGATCTCCGGACAGTGCGGACGTGCGTAGAGGACTACAAAGTTCTTCCCGGAGTGGCGGCTAGAGGTGTCGTACGAACGTTTTTTACCTTCGGGGATCAAGGAAAGATTCACGCTAAATTGACGGCATCTTTCTTCTGGATCTAAGCGCTGTGACCGAAGATTCCTATAAGCTGATGGTATCCTATTTGGTGGTGAACACGAGGTATTTCTCAAATGGCGAGAAATAGATGGGCGTGTCATGGGAACTGTCAGTAGTGAAAGTGAAGGTTATACGTAACACCAGTAGCAGATCTTGGTTTGACAGCCCACAATTTATGCATTGCATCGATTGTTGAATTGTTTATTTTCTTTTGGAATTTCTGGGAGCTACGAGCTCGATTATCCAGATTTTCCGCCGACGAAGCCCTGGAAAGCATAGTCCGGAAGGGGAAGAGTGGTGGATTGCACCTGAAGGGACCAAAACCAAGAAAAAAAAATAGAGAGAGAGAGAACCTTCCAGATACTGAATTTATACATGTTACTTTGTTACGGTTTTTCAAAATATATTTTTTAAATAATTTAGGGCCACAACAACAACTCACGAAGGGTTATAAGAGAGCCACAATAAGTGCATACATTTAATAAGTAACAATATTTAAGAATCGCACTTTTCACTAACACAGTATCTCTGTCTACGTTTTATAAGATCGATGGTATTAGTAAGTAACAATGCTTCATTTTTCGAATGAAGCGACCTATCTCAAATCAGAGACATATACGTCTGATTAATGTTTGAGAAAGAAAGAGCAGGTAACCGGTGTTGCAACGGTTGTGGACCATGAAAAAATTGACCGCGGAAGGACCACTATAAATCAAACAAAAAACTGAAAGTTTTTCGGAATTTATTGCTTATCTTTGACGCGTTCTCCACCCCCGATTTGGTCAGGTGGCTGAAGAGTGTGTGTGTATCTTTTTCCTTCGAATACACCTTGAAAATGCCAACTTTACTTTTTGACACAGGGTTTCAAAAGTGCTGTTCTTTTGGTATCATGTGAATAAGATGATTTATTGTGTATTATTTTATGATTTAACAGGGTTAAGAAAACGTACAGGGTAATCAAACTCAAATTGGCAATATTGATAACTTTTTATTATTGGAGATACGAAATCGGTTAAAGTAGTAACGTTGTAATATTTTTCGCTGATTAACGTGCTGCCAACCGAAAAACAATTGAACATCGGATTTTTGATTAATTAGAAAAAATGTACCTTTTTAAATGAAATACCCTGTATATTTTATTACCATTTAAAGATCTATCAAAGAGTTTTAAAATAAGTCTACATGTGATATATCAAATTTTTAATAGTTTCGGAAATGTGGCCATCCTCGGAAGTTTTATAGTAAACTGGCATTTTTTAAATGTTTATTGCATTACTATTAAATAAATATTTTAATATTTGTTCTCCTTCCAAAACTTTAGACTTCTTCGAGACGTATCTCTTCGACTTAACTTTTAAAAAAGATATGAGACGATGTTATTGCGAAATGTTTATATTTTCATTGACCATCAACGTAGACCTTAGGGTGGAATACTTGGTCCAGAGAGAGTTCGGACTGTATTTTTCCGACTAAAAATAATAAAGCTTGTTAAACATATGTATTAAAATAAAATCAATAACTTACCAGTTCCTGAAAATATGCCATTAAAACGGTTTCGGTTATTTGAAGAATTGCGTTCGCATCTTTCCAAATACCAAATATGCCATACTCCCGATCATACTGTTGCCTTGATTTAACTGGCAAAAGATTTTCGGTTGCTTTTATGGCCTTTACTCTTATATTTTGTGGAATTTCTTCCATTTTGAGCAAATCGTTAAATAAAAAATGCCAACTGACTAACTGATAGAAACATCAAAGTCAAACTTAACACCAGTGATTATCTACTTACGTATACAGGTACAGGTGCAACTTATTTTTATATTGCGAATAAATAATGTAATGAGTCATTGAAAAACTCTTTTTGGGTAAAACATAAAGCATTGTATGCACCACGGGCTTTACTGGACTATAATGCCCATCAGGTCGAAATCTATTTGCCCTTGATACATAATTAGCTATAAAAAGCTTTAAGTTAAGCCTTATAGTTTTAGGACATTGACATTAAAATCTAAAAAATAGTAGCTATAGAGTCTATTTTATCTTCTACATAGAACTTAGGCTAAGGGCAAAGTCGGTCTATATAAGATCACGACATTCGGCCATATTGCTTTGACGTGTTATGACGTCACATCTCCCATTTTTCGGCCATGTTGTTCAGTGCCGGAGATATTCAGTTTATTGTATTAGTCGAACAACCGTTTACACAACCGTTTTTAATTATTATTAAGTTGTAAATTCTTTTACTTTAAATAAAAAACATTTGGAATTACATCTTTCAACAAATATCACTTCCAAAACCATGCAAAATGAAATGCGCAAATTCTGGACGCCACTGGATTGACCATCAGCTTTGATTTTACCCAGTCTTGGCAACTTTTCTCCGTGGAGTGCCCTTCCTTGCGTCCCCGACCTCGAACCGCCTAAAAGTTGAGGATATGTCGCAACCTTATAAATATAAACTAACCTTGGGTTAGATTTAACCTGGCCAGTTTTAATTATTTGCAATGGAGTTTTTACTATTCTTCTTGAAAATTAAACATTTTACAAAAAAGGTTTTGATTTTTTTCTACATCAAAGATTAAAGAATTAAAGAAAAAACAACTTTTTTTTATTTTTTCTAACTTACTTAAATAGTAAAAGAGACAGTTTCCATTAAGCCTAATTATTGTCAATAATAATTATGTTTTAGTAAGACACAAAATTTAAAACAAAAAACTAATTTTTCTTAAAACTCTTTAGTAATTACTTGTAAAAGCAGGTATTCTTGACAAGCAGTCAGAAATCATTATACAGAAATCAAACAGCTAAGGCTCCTTATTGCTTGTTATTTTCTTGCACTGCAAGGCAACATCCGTCGGAACCAGGGTTGCCAGATCTGTCAGCGCAATTTACCCAATTGATATTTAAAAATCCCTAAATTTGCGACTCAAAAGCAAAAATCCCCATTTTTTTTTAAATAATCAACTGATTTTTTGAAAATAAAATGTGTTCTTCGTGCACATGAAATCCCCAAAAAGGCTTTCTAAAGAAAAAAATCCCGACACTTCTGTATTGATTAGACATTATGTTATTATTACAAAAACTAATTAAAATTTAGCTACAATAGCTCATTTGTTTGACACAACGGCTACAGTAAAGTAAATAAAAGACGCGTTTCGGAATCCCAGGCCAGGCAGGGTTATCGATACCAAAAACACGCCGAACGCTGCTGGGGCGAATCAATGATCTGAAAAATAAATATGGATGAATGCAGCGAAAATCACAATAACCCCTACGTGGGCACTGCGCAGTACACTTGTGGGCATGCGCAATAAACATTTACTGACTAGCCGAAAACAAACAATAGGACCGGGTTTAACATTTTGTATATGATTCATTTATAAAGAAAATATACCAAGTAATTTTGGGGTATACATATTTAAATATTTTATTTTAAGTCTGTATTCGTCTTTCATAGCAGTCCCTAAAAAGTAAACCGGTTTTATATTGGGGACTATTTTTTGTTGTATATTTTTTATTTTTCGGTCGTATCGCCGATTTTATTAAGATTTAGCAAACGAGAGTGCTTAGAAGCACTGATCTCAATTTAAATTCCATTTTATTGCTAAAACACCTTCTTTTTGATTTATGAGTACCCACTTTTACTTAACCTCAAACCTGCACGCTATTTTATGTATTATTATCTTCCTTCTTAACACTACCTTGACACAACAAAACTGAATAGTTGGTATTTTATTATAAAAGCAATTAGATTTGGTGTAACTTGTTTGAGGAATAAATCTCAATTCATAAACTGATATTTCGTTCCCGTTGGCGTAGCAGTTGTCGTTCAGTTAAGTTTGGCGTGTAATGCCATTGAAATTGTTTATTTTTGGGGTTAGGGCCAAACTGACCTCATATTTGTAATTGAAACCACAAAAAAAAGCGAATCACAAATATTAAAATTGGTAATGTACCCAGTAAGTAATTATTGATTTAATTTGCCTACAAATGCCAACTTGAAATAAACTTGATAATGTAATAATCTTAAACTAGGCTTAAAGCGCAATGGAATCGCTTGGACTATTTAATTTTATTCAAAACATTCCACAGAAAGATACCTATGTTCCTTTTTTAACATACGAGCAATAAGCAATTTACAAGATATTATATGGTATAAATCTTCTTCAATATCACGAAGCGGCGTATCTTTTTTGTTTAAAGTTCACAAGGGTGCTTTTTAGGTATTTTTGTACTATTCTTTTTTTAGTAAAATGAAATAGGCTTAGTATTATATTTCAATAACTTTTAAAGATATCAAAATCTAACATATGCCAATTTGTCATATTAAGAAGCAACTTTTTGTAAGCAATTACATCAGCTCCAGTCAATTTTCCTACTTTTTGAGATACGCCACATCGTGATATTGCCGACGAAATTGCTTATGGCTACGTGTTATAACTTGAAAATATGTCAAATTATTTTGATTAAACTGCCATATTTTATTTTGTGTGATTATAAATGCATCAGGCAAATGCTAATACAGGGTGTCTGACTATATTTTAACCCATTTTGACCGCGAATAATTTTAGAACAAATAAAATTATCAAAATGCGGTGTTCTCAGAAAGCCTTAGATTTTTTAATGTTTCTTTTTATAACCTTGCCATTTGGTTGTGACATTTATTTCTTACGAAAACGGCTAATTTTCGTATATAGGGCAAGTTTGTTATTTTAAATGGAACACCATGTATATTTTTCTATACAGGGTGTTATTTAATAAGTGTCCGATATTTTAGAGAGTGATTTTTCAAGTATTTTTAAGGTAAAAAGTTCCTATGAACGTGTGGTCTAAGATGCTTCGCTTTCAAGATACAGGGTGTCAAAATTTTATTTTTATTTGTTTTTTCTGCATAATTTCCTAAATAATGCCGATTTCCGAACGAAAATTGGTACCTGGGGTTTTTGACATGAGAAATTTGAATTTGTTCCTAATTTAGCTCTTACTTGTAGTGGGCGCTAGCCACATGTATATTCTCACTTTCAAAGGCTCATGACTTTTTGTACAACCCTGTATTTACATTTTTGTTAAAAGAAATGGATTCCTTAGTCATTTTTACGTAAAAGGTACTCTTATTAGATGACGCTAGGAGCAACCGTTTTCGAAATATTTTAGTTTAAAATAATCGATGCATACGCTTAGTAATAAATATGCTAAGTAAAGACCGCCGAAAATGACGGTTTTATCAAGTAGCCGGTCTTTACTTAGCATATTTATTACTAAGCGTATGCATCGATTATTTTAAACTAAAATATTTCGAAAACGGTTGCTCCTAGCGTCATCTAATAAGAGTACCTTTTTACGTAAAAATGACTAAGAAATCCATTTCTTTTAACAAAAATGTAAATACAGGGTTGTACAAAAAGTCATGAGCCTTTGAAAGTGAGAATATACATGTGGCTAGCGCCCTCTACAAGTAAGAGCTAAATTAAGAACAAATTCAAATTTCTCATGTCAAAAACCCCAGGTACCAATTTTCGTTCGGAAATCGGCATTATTTAGGAAATTATGCAGAAAAAACATAAATAAAAATAAAACTTTGACACCCTGTATCTTGAAAGCGAAGCATCTTAGACCACACGTTCATAGGAACTTTTACCTTAAAAATACTTGAAAATCACTCTCTGAAATATCGGACACTTATTAAATAACACCCTGTATAATCCTTAAATACAATTTTTCCCGTTTAAAAAAATTAACCCAAACCATGACTATTTAAAAAAATAATGGATTTATTAATCTCTAAAATTGACTGCATGGCAATAAAGAGTATTATTTAAAACAGAAAATTTGCTACTTACTTATTGTTTTGTTTTGGTTAGGCAAAACTTAATTAAACAAAAGTTAAAAAACACCAAGAATTACTCACAACTCACAAATAAAACACCAAATACCAAATACTTATACCTGATAATGGTCGACCGTAGATGGGAGATTGGATATTGGCGGCCGTCGGCGTCAATTTTACCTGGATTTTACGATCGGGAAATCCCAAATTATAAATTAAATTAGGATAAGTGTGACCCTGTCACCGCATAGGTAAACGTTTTCAGTGTTGCAACCACTATATTTATTAAAATACTGCTAATTTTGTCAATGTTGCCAACACTATATTGGGTTTTAAATAAAAAATGCTAACCTTTATAACAACTGCGCATGTGCAAAGGTGTACAGCAATTCTCCCAGTGTGGGGTAAAAATTCTTGCGCAGGTCTATTGAAAATATATGGGGATCATTTTCTATTAGCAATCCTTTTAATTTTTAGATCATTGGGGCGAATATCCTAATTTTCTTGTTTAATTTGTTTAATGCATCAACATGAGATGGTGCCACTAATAAGCAATTTTGACCAAGGTTAGTTTATATTTATAAGGTTGCGACATATCCTCAACTTTTAGGCGGTTCGAGGTCAGGGGACACAAGGAAGGGTACTCCACGGAGAAAAGTTGGCAAGACTGGGTAAAATCAAAGCTGATGATCAATCCAGTGGCATCTAGAATTTGTGCATTTCATTTTCCATTGTTTGGAAGTAATATTTGTTGAAAGATGTAATTCCAAATGTTTTTATTTAAAGTAAAAATTTACAACTTAATAATAATTAAAAACTGTTGTGTAAACGGTTGTTCTCATATATAATAAACTGTATATCTCCGGCACTGAACAACATGGCCGAAAAATGGGAGATGTGACGTCATAACACGCAATATGGCCGAATGTCGTGACCTTATATGGACGGACTTTGATTTTGACAAAACAAATAGTTAGGTAATTTGTTATTAACATGAGATAGCGCTACGCGCCACTAATAAATAATAGATTGGGAATAATTTGATTTCATAAAAATTAAAATTTATTTAGAATTTCAAGAATATAGATTGGAAAGTATGCAGTTTGAATAGTATAGTGATGAAACCTTAAATCCCTTTCAATTCCCTAAATGAAACTTATTTTACCCAGAAGAAATCCCCAGAAAAAAAATACCCAAACTAAAAAAATACCCTGATTTTTGGGGAAAATCCCCTAATCTGGCAACCCTGGTCGGAACAATTTTCGATCCGGCGATGAAGATTTTCACGCTAGCCAAAGGTTTTCTTCGGCGTTAATTGGGATCACCAACCGCAGACCGGTTTTGAACTATTTTGGTTCTCATCAGCACGCTGTAGGCGATAACAAGAAAATTTAAAAAACTTTTAAAAAATAAAAATGGCGTATAAGCGTAGTAGCTTATTGTCCATCCCGCCCTCTGTCAACAGAGTGAAAAAATAATAAGCAAACCTAGGTCCGTTCATCAAATACTTGTAAAAATAAGTATTCTTGACAAGTATCATTATACAGAAATGCGGTTGGTGATCTCAATTAAATCCGGAGAAAAACTTTTGGCTAGTGTGAAAATCTGCATCGCCGAATCGGAAAGTGTTCCGACGGATGTTACCTTGCAGTGCAAAAAAATAACAAGAGGAGAGTGAGGAGCTTTAGCTCTCTTTTATTTCTATATATTCATTAGTAATTTACTAAACAAAAACACTTAGTTTAACAAATCTGACCGGTCATAAAGTAAATGTAATGGAAACACTTCGGTTGCGGTCTGCTCTTCAATTTTTATGCGTTGTCATCGAGTCGCTGAAGAGGCATTTAGAGACAGCACACTCCATTAAACATTTTGCACCCGCTACCACTTTTACGAAAACTTCGCTTGTTTTGTGGCTTCTAAGTTAATTTGATTAACTTTTTTGCCATTTGTGGTTTACGAGGGTTTGTTAACGCAATAAAACGTGGTAATGTAATAAACTAGAGCTGGGTGTATTATTTGTCCCCAACCAATGACTGTGGATTAATTTTATTTGTTTTTAGGTTACTTTAGGTTCTCTTAACTTAGTAAAATGTAAAGACGATTTTAGTAGGATGTTTCCAAAAGATATAAAATATACATGTCGTAAATCTTTAAAACGTTTATCGACTTTTTAACAGTAAATTGGCATATACAATAGGTTTGTTCCAGCAGAATGTTGGAAACATGTTAGCAACAATCGTAAAACGCAGAAATTGTTACAAACATTAGTCAGAAATGTTGGCAACAGTTTTCTGCTGGAACGAAAAATAAACAAGGCGTGCATACTGCTTATACGTCAATACAAAAAGGTTATGTTAACAATTTGTCAGTAATGTTTGAAGAAAGTTTGCAAACTTTTCAAACAGTTTCCAACATGTTTTCAATATCTTAAAACTACTGCTGGAACATCAAACAATTGTATACTGTTACAAACATGGCACTGCTGGAACGACAAATTTGACGTGCGCAGAATCCGAACGGTTGCAAACATTTCTAACAGCCTGCTGGAACAAACCTAATATTTTAAAGACACCTTTAAAAAACTGATTTTTAACACGCTTTTATTAGCTTGGGTTGTATCTATCTATCTATCTATCTATCTATCTATGCAACGGAATCTTTGAGCCTAATTTTTACCAACTCCCAGCGATTCAATTTCTTTGAAACTTTGCACACGTATCAAGGACCGATGACAATGCAATAATTTAAAAACAGTATCCCGTTATCGTGATTAGGACCGCCAGGATAAATAAATTCCTTTACAGATCCTCTGTGTCCTAATACTACTCTTGACAAAATGGCGAAGGAATTTTTTAGTGAATAAACTGGAGCATTTATTTTTAAAAAACTAATTGATATATCGAACTAAAAAATGAAAAATAAATAATATTTTAAAAAACTAAAAAACACGCTTTTATATGCAACCGAACTAAAAATTAGAAAATAATTTTTCATTACAAAGAGTTTGTCATTTCAGAATAAAAGCGTGGAGTGCTTAATATATTAAATGTTATAATTATTCTATTTGCAAATATCTACGAGGGAAAAGTTATGAAAAAATAGTAAAATGCACCCCACGCTTTTTACTCTGAAGTGACAAACTCTTTGTAATGAAAAATTATTTTCTAATTTTTAGTTCGGTTGCATATAAAAGCGTGTTTTTTAGTTTTTTTAAACTATTTTTTATTATTTATTTTACACGTTTTTTCATTAAATCAAATCCTTTGCTTCTAAACGCTGCAACCATGCATACACATACAGGGTGTTTCACAACTTATTCGACAAACTTTAAGGGCTAATTCTACAATAAAATATGAGAGAAAAACATTATATAAACATATCGTCGGTTTAAAGGTAAAAGTCACTAAGAATATTTTGTTAAAAAGTCGTTCGAACATTTTAAAGTAATTTATAGTAAAAGTATTTTGTAGAAATAATTTATTAGTAACATTTATGACATCCATAGATATTCAATCAAATATTTGACAAAAATAAGATGGTTTATCGTTTTTTTCATCACAAATTTTGTATAAAATCGTTGGTAATCCCTGCACCATAAAATAGCTTTGTTCGCGGGTCTAGTAATGAACCGATTCTGAACCAGAACCGAACTGGTTTAGAATTGTTTTAAAGCGCATGTCTAGTTATTTATTAGTCCGGAATTTTTATTTACCGCGAACGATTTTCTATACAGCGGAGGATGTATTCTAACCTAGCCTTTTGGTTAGGTTTTTCATGGTTAAATTGGATACTATACAAAAAAAGAAAATAAATTCAAACAAAAAGGTAAATTGTTATACTGTCCAATGCCACCGAGGTCTCTCGGCGGAAGACGAGGAATTCCCTGCCTCCTCTCGTTTTTAACATAAGTATGTGTATTTAACTGAAGATAAAATTCAAACAACAAAAAATGGTAAAATCTTGTAACGAACTGATTCCATTGTAACCCGCGAACACAGAACTGTTACTAAAAATTCAGGATTTTACTAACCGCGAACGCTGCTTTTTCACTGCGCATGCGAATAGTCCCAGAACCGGTTCAGAATCGAACCCGCGAACAAAGCTATTGTTACTTAGGGATCTAGAGCTCATTCAGTGTTTTAATCTCGTAGAGTAAAGGTCCCTAAAGATGCCTTGTGCAATCGATGGTGAAACGTCGGTAACCAATATTACTCTGTTACTTAGTTAGTTTTACCTTTAAACCAACAATATGTCCTAAACGTCTTAGTTTTTAAACTACAAAGTGTTAAAAATTTTCAAAATTTGTATTGTTTTTCTTTATAACAACTTTTATACCCATTTAGATATTTTAAAAAAATTTGGGGGACCCCTTCTATGGATCAGAAGACATTTCTTGGTTTACAAGAAAAAAATTTTCACCAGTGTCGTCCATGATAGGTTTAAGGTAAACATTTTTTAATAAAAAATGGTACACCACTGCATTTTTTAAACTAAAAATATTTTTTCAATTCTCATTTACTATGAAACAAATTTGATTTTGTAACTCTGCACCACATCAAGCACGCTTTTGCGTAAATAAATAGAAACCATTTTACGGCATGGTCAAATTTCTATCTAATTATATAAGATTATTAATTATAAACTTTAAAGATGGATAATTGGAAAATGAAACATTTCCGAAAAAAATTATTTGAGATTCGTGATCAGCGTCCCAAAGAAACCAAATATATTAAAATTGGTCAAAATCGTAGTTGCGTCAACTTTCTGGACTATTACTTATCTTTAAAAATATATATTTTTTTGTCTCATTTGTTTTAATTATATTCTGTAGGTATTTTTGATTTCGGTATGTATATCTGTATATCTGAAAAATGATCAAAATTGGTGAAAATCGGGGTTGCCGCAACGCAACTTTCTGGATAATTACCCATCTTAAAAAAATGATTTATTTCTAATAATTATACCTTGTAGCCATTTTTGAATTCGTTTCATCATAGATCATTCTAAATGACATAGTGCACGTCACAAAAACTTAGCACATTAACAGTTATCGCGTTTCTTCCAAGTAAAAAATAGTACACGTGCTGCATAACTTGACACGCATAAATTAAATCTTTTCTTATCTTAACGGCCGTTTTCTGGTTAACGCCGTTAAAAAATTGCTCTTCTGTGTAGTCACGAGGAGATCCAACGATAAAAATTAAAAATTACCTGTTTTCTAGATTCAGTAGCCGTGTCAAGATGTACTGTTAGAAAAAGGACATTTTTTGTGGGTTGTCACGTTTAAAAAATACGTTATAATTTTTGTCTCATATGAGATACGAATGGATGACAGGTAGTGTTGGCTGTCAAAAGAAATTTCTTGCAAAATGCCATTCATGCTAACTAATGCCATTCATAGTTATGCTGACGATAGTACCCTTCACTCCACTTTTCAGGTTCCCACTCCGATCTCTCAACCCGACTTGGAAGGCAAACGCAGGGCGATGCAGATATCTCTTTCACAGGATCTCAATTTGATATTGAATTGGGGCGCCAAAAATCTCGTTCAATTTAATGCATCCAAAACACAATCATGTTCCTTGTCGCGAAAAAAATCATCAAACACTCACCCTTTGCTTATGAGTGGCCAGGTTTTGCAGAGCCGGGACACATTTAACCTTGTGGGCGTCACATTTGAAAATAACCTTAACTGGCATAAACACTATATCTACTATATACTTATCTATAGCCACCGCGGCGTTAAAAAAGCTTGGATTTCTTTTCCGAGCCAAAAAGTACTTTTCCCCTTCCAATTTATACACTTTGTATGTGTCCCAAATTCGACCCTCTCTGGAATATTGTTCTCATGTGTGGGGAATGGCATCCCCTACAACCCTCAGCATTCTTGATGCCATTCAATAAAGGGCTGTTCGTCTTATTAATGATCCTTTACTTACTCAAAGACTTCCTTCTCTTGCCCATCGTCGAGCTGTGGGAGATCTATCGCTCTTCTATAGATACTTTTACGGCTTCGGCTCCGACGAATTATCCAGTATAGTCCCTCCTCTTGCAGCTTCTAACAGAGAAACTCGTGGTGCCGCACGTATGCATCCCTATACGGTCCAATTGGACAGGCCCCGAACTTCCCATTTCGTTCGTTTTTTTATCCCTAGAGTTCCTAGACTGTGGAACCTACTGCCAGCGGAGGTCTTTCCTTCCCCCAGATCTTCAAGTTTTTAAGTCCCGTGTTAACAAACTTCCTCTTTCCTCGCTTAAGACACCCACGGTACGTTAGTATTTAGGCTTTCAGCCTTCGTGGATTGTCCAAATATTAAAAAAAAAAAAAATTGATGCTAGAACTAAGGCAATAGATTTTATTAATAATATAATATGTATCATTATTATTAATACTTATTAATTTAATTAATTAATTATTAATTAAAATTAATTATTATTATTAATTAAAGACCGTGCGTATACATAGGTATTACACTTGAAAAATACTGATCAAAGTTCAAATTAGGTGCAAATTAAGGAAAATGACATGAGAAAACTATCCTTAATTTTAAGCTTAGCAATTTTTTTTTAACTTATTTAAAGCTAAAATATATGTCATAAAGGCAGAACCTATTAATTAAAAATTGAAAGAAAACACTTATTTCAAACTTATCCCCTCTAGTTGTTAGATAGAAAAATCTTCATCAACTTTTGTTTTAAAATAATTATTATAATTTTGTTTTTCCGAAAGCATTTAAATTTATTAAAATCATTTAAAGAAAAAACCCCAAAAGTATGCTTTGTTTTGGACAATTAGGCTAACATTTAAATGTGATTTATAGAATATTATTGTTTTATCAAAAATTAATGGACTAAAAGTGAATTAAATAATAGTAATATGTTTTTTATGTTTTATTATTTATTTTTAGTGAAGTGACACTTCACTTACTACACCTGAATAGCCGCCACTGGCGTAGAGTATTTATATAGTAAGTATTATGGTAGAAATTTCAAGTGCCCAACGATTTTATTATTCGTCTGATTGATACCCCATATTAATAAGAAGATTGGTGCGATCTGGTAGCTAGGACTTACCGAATTATTTTATAGCTTTTAGTACAATAAAACCGTATAGCATATTTTTTTATATAATTTAAATCCCTTGACATACAAATACATTAAGCAGTCCATTTTATCTCCTAATTTTAGTCCATTACTTCTTTTGTTAGTGATGTCTGAAATATGTACAAACTTTTAATATATTTAGAATTTAATAAACTTTACATGTCCGTGTGTCTGTTAGCCAAATATCACAATACCAAAATTTTGTTTAGTTAATGCATTCATTTAATAAAACGCCAAAAGTCAATTAAACTGTTCAAAAAACTTTATAAAAGAATTGGTTGGAACTTGCACATGTCCATGATGAATTTGTTTGAATAAATTGTTATGCGGACATTTTCATCAGCATAATATTTGTATATCTGAGTCAATCAAACATAACTTTTATTTTATAAGTGTTAATTAAATTTAAATGACATTTCTCCATTCATAAAACCAGTGGCGTATCCATTTTTAAGTTTATAAAAACAACATTGTAAAAAATAACCCTTTCTCCTTTATCTTTTCAAAGGACCAGATATCAAGATTGGGTAAAGTTTAGTTAAAAGGGCTTCACTAAAGCAATTTTTTTCAAGGTCTTTTGAATCTCTACTTAACACCACTTTGTTTTAAAAAGAGGCCCAGACGTTCCAGACAACCGCTTTAAATTTAGCCTAAGTACCTACTGTACGAACACTGTAGTCTGAAGAAAAGTTTTCCTTGGTTTTACCTAAAAAAAACCCTTTCTCCTTTATCTTTTCAAAGGATCAGATATCAAGATTGGGTAAAATTTAGTTATAGGGCATCACTGAAGCATTTTTTAAGGTCTTTTAAATCTCTACTTAACACGGCTTGTTTTTAAAAAGAGGCCCAGACGTTCCAGACTTAGAACCGCTTTAAATTTAGCCTAAGTACTGTACGAACACTGTGGGCTGAAGAAAAGTTTTTCTTGGTTTTACCTAAAAAAACCCTTTCTCCTTTATCTTTTCAAAGGATCAGATATCAAGATTGGGTAAAGTTTAGTTATAGGGCATCACTGAAGCATTTTTTTTAAGGTCTTTTAAATTTCTACTTAACACCGCTTGTTTTTAAAAAGAGGCCCAGACGTTCCAGACTTAGAACCGCTTTAAATTTAGCCTAAGTACTGTACGAACACTGTAGTCTGAAGAAAAGTTTTCCTTAGTTTTGCCTAATCTCGATATCTTGTCCCATTTAAAAGGAAAAGGGGAGGGGAATTATCCAATATAACTCCTTTCAGCAGCTTCTACCGAATCAACGCAGAAAGCCACGTGTATGCAAGGAATATAAACTTTTATTAAAAAGTTTATTTCCTTGACGTTTATGCATAAATTATCTATCTATCTCTATGTTTTATGGCTCTGATACTATGTCAATTCGCCAGTTCTCCCGTTTCGGTCATATAAGCTATTGCTTATAAGCTTTCCCGGCTTTGTCCTTGGAAAATCTGGATAATCGACTACGAAACTCCCAGACTTTCCTAGCATATGAATAAGAAACACTTGTAAACATCAACAACAGCGATGAACTTCTGAACATGCATAAATTGTGACTGTCAAGCCAGCGGCTGCTACTGGTATCGCGCATAACCGTCACTTTCACTACTGATGTATTTCCGCAAGGCGTGGCGTGCGCACCTCCTCGACCATCCGAGGACACCATGTGTTCAACACACTCACAGCGCTTAGCCCCAGAAGAAAAAAGCCCCAATTAAGCGTGAATCTTTTCTCGATCCCCAAGGGTACAGCTACGCTCGTACGACGCCCTCAATCGCCTACCCGGGAAGTCTATGTAGACCTCTACGTAAACGTGAACTGCACTACTCGAAGACCGCGGAAAGAGTCTATGCATAAATTAAAAGGTTTACATTAAGAAAAATCTTGAACGCAGCTGAAATCATTATTCTAAATACCTAATATACTTTAAAAGCCGTAAAATGTATCCGATTTAATAACACATTTATTATGTTCAGTTGAAGAAAAAACACAATGAAAAACAAGTTAAAGATGATTTAAGAGGCCAAAAGTTCTGTTGAATTATTTAGTGTGTTCTTAGCTATGTCAATATTTTACCTGGACATGATAGTCCAGAGAAGGCCTAATGTGAGATTAATCATGTTTGGGACAGAATAGTTATTAGTTAAACTAGGCGAATAAGAGGATTTGGAAAAACAAATATTATTTATTTGAACGTTAAAAATAGTTCTTAGTTTAGTTGTCTCGGACATTTTGCTGTCAAATGCGGTGAATTCGTTATTAAAAAGAATTCTATTTTTTAATATTTGTTAAGAGTTTTTTTCTCATTTGCTTCTTGTTGAATTAGCTACATTTTGCAACGTTGGGTGCATGAAGTATTTATTCTAACCATATGAAAAATATAATTTTAATTATATATTTAGAAAGATTTATTAAGAAAAAACATACATGATTAGAAATACACTGTTAAGAATAATAAGATAACAAAAATAATAATATAAGTATTTATCACAACAAATATACGGGTATTTTTGGTTTTACCTGTATTATTATTTTTTTAAATCCAGAAAATAACGATTGTTATAATAACAGCGCTAATGGTGTGTTTATAAAAAAAATTAGCATTTAATTTAACATTTAACATTTAGCATTTAGAATTTAACAAAAGTTCGGCTTATGGTGATTCATGTAGACGTTTATAAAACACATTTAGGATTTAACATTTATCATTTAAGAGTTGACCAACTTCTTAAATTAAATGCTAAATGAAAATTCGACTGCGCATGTCAGAGTGTTTTCTGTACTGTCATAATTTAATAATTTTGCTTTTATTAGAGACATTTTGCACCCCTTATTTTGCAATTCCGTTGTGGTTAACGTGATCCTGAGACTGCGCAGTAACGCAAACATGATTCGTTATCGTTATTAACCATACCGGACTCCTTTAATTACGGATGAATACCGAAGAGCTTATCGTTATCGTTATTGTTATTGTTAAACTGCGTGGTTGCCGGATTGTAGAAATTTTAATATCAATTATTTAAAAGGTTGAAATTTTAATGCCGTATTAATTAAAATATCATTTATACATAGGCTCTAATTAGCAAAAAATTTAAAGCAGTAATAAAAATCAAATAGTGTTAAGAAATTAAAACGGACTTGCACTTTTACGGATATTCTAAATCAGTAATTAATTTAGATGTTACAATCTGGCATACTTGCTTTTTATTCTACTACCAAACCTAACCTTACTTTTTGTGTTTTGCTTATACTATATTGTTTGCATCTACTTTAAAAAACGAAATCAACAGAAGTGTTTGCATATATTTAAATATCAATTTATATCTTATGAAGAATACAAGTAAATAGTGACTTTTCGTTAACTTTAAAATCGGTGAATCACAGGCAAAAATAAGGTTATGTGTCGAAAGCGCAGACGCAAAATAAATTTCTTAAAAAGGCTGCAAAATCTCTGTCTAAAACTGCTGCCGTAATCGTTATGTTTAATAACGATAACCATAAGGAGGGTAAAAAACGTCTGTTATTTTAAGAGGTGCAAAATGTCTCTATTATTGTTTTGATCAGCACTATTTAGTAAACATCAAATCTACGAGATAAATCTGCCCCTTCAGCCACTTTTTTGAAAGATAAAGCTAAAGATTAACTTAAATAAACATCGAAAGACTTTTCCAGTATCATTTTTATGTGCAATAATTAAAGAAAAATGACCATGAACAATTTTTTAAGTACAAGAGGATGTCTCTTGATATGTACAATAAACTTCTTCAACTTATTTGGCCTAAACTCAAAAAGGATCCTAGAGAAATTGTTACAATGCGCATGATTAAATAACTATTTTAAAAAATTTATAAACAGTGTCTAAATTACTAACTGCTAAATCTTAAATGTTAAATGTAAAATGTTAAATGATAAATGCTAAATTTTTTTATAAACTCACCATAATTCGTGAAATATTTTTAAATTCCCTTAATAGTTCCTTTATGGCCAAAATGCCCACAGAAAATATATAACGATATATTCTTAAATATTGATGGGTGTTGGAAACCATTTAACAGGTGGTGTTTAAAATTTATGGAAGTAGGACAAAACATATTAAATTTTAAAATGGAAAACCTTGTAAATTATAAAAATATCTTGTATCTGTCCTTACACTTAGAAGTAGAAAAAGTAGGAAGGCAATTGTAAGTACAAAAATGATAAAGAAAGAGGTAAAAAATTCTTTGACAAAAGTAGCGAGACTGCATCGGAAACACAACAATAGCTCTTATTATTTAAACTCTTTTACTTTTTTTAGTAAACAAGGCTAATAATAATCTAAGTAGATTAAATGCTGTATATTTATGTTTACTTAAAATACATTTTCAAGTTTCTTATTACCCCAAAAGAAGGCGTCATATCCTTTTATAATTTTGCGTACATGTAGTTAGGAGTATCTACTTTGAAATACACAGCATAAGCCATTAAAATTTCAAAGTTGCTTTTTGGCCAAAATAATGGATTTCTATCCCATAGTGTATCGGCGCGTCGCTGTAAAGGACCGATTGCAGGCGGCCTTTTTATGTTTTTTGTATTATTTTCAAAGGGTACCGAATTTGCGCTTTTAAAATGTTCTTACTATAAATATGTTTTCTTTAGGTTTGTCAATTTTGGTCGAATGGGTTTAGTCAGGACCGGACTGACGGGACTTTATCCAAAATGATGCATTTAACCTCAAGGCTAAGACGTTTTTCTTGTAGACAAGCTATGTGAAATAATTCAGTAAAAGCGAATCTGTAAATAATTTGAGGATACAGGAATTATGATTATTCTTGATAAATGATGCGCTCCAAAAGCATGCATTTCTGTCGATTTTAACAGGGAACCTTTTTTTAGTGTGCTTTGAAAATCCAAAATGTGAGGTCACCATGGTTCCTAAGTTGGATGCTGACACAACTTAATAGTTAATAAATTAAAATTAATCGTATTAGTTTCATTGTAGATAAATTTCATTTATTTCGCAAGGAAATTTAATGCATCATTTTGGAAAAAGTTCCGTAAGTCCAATCCTGACTAAATCTATTCGACCAAAATTAACAAACACAGAGAAAACCTATCTACCCATTAGCCCTATAAAAATAAAAAGATAGGCGCAACAGATAAAAAGTTATCATAAGTTAAAAAGTGCGCAAGTTAATTTGACCCACACTATATATTCAAGATATGTTCTGTAGTTAGGCGTATTCATTTAATGGATGGTAATTATTTGGGTACACGACAAAAATTAAATTAAAAGTACCAAAAAAACCAAAAATATTACAAACAAGTAAAAATATAACTAAAAATCGACGTTTCGGTGGCAAGTCTGCCACCGTTGTCAAGATAAATTAGAAAAAACAAATAAAATTAAAAATTAACTATTATTTAGTCTTTAAATTTTAAATTTTTTATCTTTTTGACATTAAATGTCAAATATGTTTGTTTGGTTATAGTGTCATAGCGACATAGATAACTGGTTGCTGGTGTATTTATTGTTAATAATACAAAAAAGGTGAATAGTTAGTTAATTTTTAGTCTTCCTGAAGATACTTCAGTATTAAATAAAGGCAACCACATTTGAAGTTTTCAAAATATCCTAAAAAAAATAAAAATTTTAAAATTAAGACCAAATAATAGTTGATTTTATTATTTTTATTCAATTTATCTTGACAACGGTGGCAAACTTGCCACCGAAACGTCGATATTTAGTTTTATTGTTACTTGTTTTTATTTTTTTTGCTTTTTGGTACTTTTAATTTAATTTTTGGCGTGTACCCAAATAATTACCATCAATTCCACACTATATATGTAAATAATTTAAATGATAATATGTAGTTTGTATATAAAGATAATTAATAAAGGTAATTGTAGATATCGTTAGCCTAACTCGCAAACTTCGTAACTGCAGAATTGGTGAAAATCGAGCTTTTTACACCGTCCATTAATTTGACAGTAAACAAAAATTACCCGAAAGCCGTTTACCCCCAAGTAAACATTACAAATTACAAATCATGGGCTAAAAAACAAGTTCTTTTTATTTCCCATAACATTTTCGAATATGGAGATACGAGGTTTGCGAATTAGGAGAGTAGCGATATGTTCTAAATTTGTTAATTTATGTATTGATTAGTCATTTGGATACACGTCAACACATCAAATGGGTTATGAAATCAGACCGCTATGGTCCTACATGGGGTATAGAGAATAAATATGCTCCTGCCTTATTAACCATTATGAAGTTGCAGATCGCCTAAAAGAGTACAAACACAATACACATTTTCTTGAATATTGCACTAAAACTTGGTGCTTAGGTGGCGTCCGTAAATTACGTAAGGCGTTTTTTTTGTTTACCTCCCCTTCCTTTAATTATTAAATTATGGAAATGTTAAAAGGCACCAATTCTTAAACTAGAAATTATTTAGTCGTCGAAATAATTTTGAAGAGCCAAAAAAGGGCCTTCGACCCAAAAAGTGACACTGCTTCGCAGAATACATTTTTCCTGAAAGGGCCTGCTCAAATCACAAAGCACAGAACCCCCTCCCTCCACGGTGGTATTAAAGTCGACCTCTTTCACCCCACCCCAAATGGCTTACGTAATTTATGAACTCCCACTTTGTTGTTGTGTTTTTAACATAAAAATTCAGATCTGATCTTAATTTTTCTATCTCTCTCTCTATTTTTTTTCTTGGATTTGGTCCCTTCAGGTCCAATCCACCACTTTCTCCCTTCCGGACTATGCTTTCCAGGGCTTTGTCGGCGGAAAATCTGGATAATCGAGCTCGTAGCTCCCAGAAGCTCCAAAAAGAAAACAAAAATAGTTCTACAATCAATGCAATGCATAAATTGTCGGCTGTCAAACCAAGATCTGCTACTGGTGTTACGTATAACCTTCACTTTCACTACTGACAGTTCCCATGGCACGCCCATCTATTTCCCGCCATTTGAGAAATACTTTGTGTTCACCACCAAACAGGATACCATCAGCTTATAGGAATCTTCGCTCACAGCGCTTAGATCCAGAAGAAAGATGCCGCCAATTTAGCGTGAATCTTTTCTTGATCCCCGAACGTAAAAACTTTCGTACGGCACCTCTAGCCGCCACTCCGGGAAGAACTTTGTAGTCCTCTACGCACGTCCGCACTGTCCGGAGGTCAAACAAAGAGTCCCCATCTTAATTTTTATGTGTTATTACACGGGGGACACCTACACTTCTTTAAACTTCTCCATTACGTCGAAATTTTTTTTGTGCTTCCCTGTATGAGCCGCTTAAGTCAAACAAAGAAATTTTCTAGGGTTTCAACATAAAAAACATTTGAAATATGTTATACCTAACTAAGATGGCAAGTTGGCACCTGACATAATTAAACTGCTAAAGATATTCGCGGTACCCAAATTCCACCTAAGTTATAGCACGAGCGCTTTCCGAGAACTATTTGGCGAACAATAGGTGATTGTTGATTGTTCCCTATTAATTTTTAGGTAATCTTTTTAAAAAAGGGGCCCATTGGCCTCCTATAGCGCCAGATTTAAGTCAACAAGACGTAGATTAATTGATGAACATTCTTTTGTGTGTTAAAATACATAATACGGATTTTTGTTGTGTTACGGAAATCTATTACTTTTAAATTTATTTTATTTAAGAATACAAATGGTGGTGATTTAATTAATTTTTTAAGTTTCCTGAAATTGCCTCAAAATTAAGCAAAGGTAACTAAGTGTTCTTTAAACTAATTGAAATTTATAAATACATCATTATTGATTACAATGCGGTTTTTACTGTATTTTGTATTTTCAAGCCAGTTTTTATTGCTAGACGCAATATACAGAGTTTTACAGAATATTGTTAAGAAAAATTTAAGGGCGGATTCTACATCAAAAAATGCGTAGAAAATGCATTATATCACACTAGTGTTGCAAAGTATAATATCAAGTTGTCATCGCTGTCATTGATATTTAAAATAAATTTAGACTTATCAGGCTGTTAATTGGAATTGCATTGAAAAAATCATGCAATATTTTTTTAGGTGAGGACTTTTTGAATTTTTAAATGATAAAACAAAGCTATTAATATAATATACCTCAGTGAAGAGTAGTTTATATCACCATAGTGTTTTCAATTGGTTCCTTATTTTTTCTGTGAAGACAAACAAATTTAAAATTTAGTTTTTCACGACCGGTAAAAAAAAATGCTGTTTTTTTAATCGTTAACATAAAGTTAAAGTACTCCATTCTAGTACACTACATAAAGTGTTAAAAATAGGACCTTTTCTTAACACTTTGATGATTTTTTCACACTTTAAATTAGTGTTTTGTTTTAATGCCTACTACAATAAACTTAAATATCATTATGCAATGTAACAGTAAACGCGACATTAACTAATATTTAGTCAATTTCCAAACGTGTAATGTAATATAATATTTAAATATGTACAGAGTATCCACGGATGGGGTTAACAAAAGGACAAATGGACCAAAAATTTTATTTTTAGAAATTGCTTTATAAGAAATTTTCCCATATAAAAAAATGGATTTACAAAGAGAAAATATTAATTTTGTATAAAGGGTTCGCAAAAACTTAATAAACATGAATTTTTCCAAGAGTAAACTATCCTTATTTTTTCATTTTTAAGCAAAACTTCATTTACAAAATTTATTTAGAATAGCATTATGAATGAGTTTATTAATTTTACAGGAATATAAAAAAAAATCATGAAACTGATTTTGGAGTTACCAAAAATTAATTATTTTAAATTTTCATAATAAAATTACTTAAAAAACTTTCATAATTTCCTTTTCAAACATCTGCTTTCCCCAAATTACTCACAACACAATCTTTCAGCTGCAGTTCAATTGGACAGGCCCCGAACTTCCCATTTCGTTCGTTCTTTTATCCCTAGAGTTTCTAGATTGTGGAACCTGCTGCCAGCAAAGGTCTTTCCTTCCCCCAAATCTTCAAGTTTTTAAGTCCCGTGTTAACAAACTTCCTCTTACCCTGCTTAAGACACCCACAGTACGTTAGTATTTAGGCTTTCAGCCTTCGTGGATTGTCCCAAGATAAAAAAAAAAAGAATGTGATCAAGGCGTTTTTGCCAAATTATGAAGCTCATTAAAATTTTGTAATATTGTGGTTATCGATTAGAAACATTATTCTAAATACATTTTTCTATGACATTTTGCCTAAAAATGAAAAATTCAGGTAGTTTACTCTTGGAAAAATAATATTTTTTTAAGTTTTTGTGAATCCTGTATATAAAATAACATTTTCTCTAAGTAAATTCTATTTTTTTACAAGCAAAAATTTTTATGAAGAATGACTTCTTTTCAAAAATGAAATTTTTTGGTCAATTTGTCCTCTTGTTAACCAATCCGTGGACAATCTGTTGATCGTTGCCCGATCAGAGAAAAATGCATTATTGATGATTAAAAATAATTAAGGATTTTTTTTTGACCTCCGGACAGTGCGGACGTGCGTAGAGGACTACAAAGTTCTTCCCGGAGTGGCGGCTAGAGGTGTCGTACGAACGTTTTTTACCTTCGGGGATCAAGGAAAGATTCACGCTAAATTGACGGCATCTTTCTCCTGGATCTAAGCGCTGTGAGCGAAGATTCCTATTAGCTGATGGTATCCTGTTTGGTGGTGAACACGAGGTATTTCTTAAATGGCGCGAAATAGATGGGCGTGCCATGGGAACTGTCAGTAGTGAAAGTGAAGGTTATACGTAACACCAGTAGCAGATCTTGGTTTGACAGCCGACAATTTATGCATTGCATCGATTGTTGAATTGTTTGTTTTCTTTTAGAATTTCTGGGTGCTACGAGCTCGATTATCCAGATTTTCCGCCGACGAAGCCCTGGAAAGCATAGTCCGGAAGGGGAGAGTGGTGGATTGGACCTGAAGGGACCAAAACCAAAAAAAAATAGAGAGAGAGAGAAAATAATTAAGCTTGCAACGTTGGTAAAAAGCCTTCATGGGCATATTTTTTACCTAGTATAAGAGTCCATGAAAATTCATAGTCAAATTTTTCTTAACTTATTATCGTGTATTTTAAATAATTTTTATAATTTACTGAATAAATTTAATAAAAAATACAAAAAGACTTACTCTAAAATTTGTGCTAAGTGTTTTGGTGGTTGTCATCATTGATTCCGTAAGCAATTCTGCCATGAAGCAAAAGGTGCAAAGTCGAATTTATTGTGCCTGCAGTTTAAGTGTAAATATTCAAGAACTTACGTTTTGTTACTTTATATAAAATTACGCGAGGCGGTAGCTGGTAACTACTCTTTGTATTATTAAGGTTTTTAGACTATGATTTTGTCTGAAATTTAATGCCTTGTTTTCAAAAGTGCTTTGCTATTAGCCAAGAAACAAACCCAAAATCGTATATTTCTGTAAATATGATAACTATTTTCGACACTTTTGATCTAGATACCTATTTTATCAGCTGATTTACCGAATTGTAACACTGCTGCTCCCTAATTTGAATTCCCATCTGTAGAAAAACTTGCTTGTCAACGTATACATGAGCGGCCGGAAAAATGTTCCCGGTCATGACCGGGAATATTTCGTGGGCTGTGATAAAAACGAAATAAGGGCTAGACTATAACAGAATGTTTGCTTTTATACCTATTTAAATTATTGGTCCTATTTATAGGTTATTTTATCAATAATCTGCATTTATCAGCAATTACGTAACGTTCCACGTCATCTTACCAACCAATTCAATGACAGCGACACGGGGCGTTGTTTGTCGCTTTCCGCCCGAATGAACATCTCAGGTCACGTGGCTCCCCGTTAACCTTTTATGTCATTAATTGCTATTTGGCAAAAGCAAGGAGTGATATGTCAATATGGAAATAATATGAAGGGGGTGATTGCGTGTTGTTGTATAAAGCGTCTGTACTGCTTAATGTCAATAACATCAACAAAAGATTAGGCAATTGGGAATTTAAATTAAGGAGCACAGTGTTGCAATTCGGTCAAACAGCTGATAAAAATGGGTATCTAGATTCACTTTGGCGAAGAATATTTACATAAATGACCTGATTAGTTATTAAATTTTACGAAAAATATTAGGCATCATTGCTTGACAACCTAAATAACACAAAGCAGGATAATAGTCAATGTTTCGAAAAGCTTTATGTTTTATATATTAGCCATAAAACGTAAGTTGTTCGTTATTTAGGCTTGTTTTGCAGATAAACCAAACCTGACTTCGCACGTTCTGCTTCATTGCTAAATTTTTAACGAAATCCATGATGGCAGCACTTAAGCGCTAAACACTAGTTGTAGACTAACTATTTTCTTATTTTATATTACATTTATCCCTTAAATCATAAAAATTCTTTATAAAATAGAATATTAACTGCAACAACAGAAAGCAAAACTTGATTATGATATGTCAATCTGTTCTAAATTTGCAACTGCAACGTTGCCAAGTCGCTTTCATTTTAGTTTTCAATTGTAAGTAAAGAAGACGTAATGAGTATACCTACAGGGTTAAATATAAGAAAATAAAAGTGTTGATGGTTTATTGGTCCATTATTTAGAAATGCATAAATATGTATAAATTTTGGCTAGATTTTTATTGCTATTACACTACAAAAATGAAAATATTGGACCCAGAGAAGTAATACCGTAAACCCGCGGTAATCCAAACCCTGTTTAATCCGACGCCCCCTGTAATCCGGCAGGTCTAGTACTGTTAAATATACCCAAAACTCTTGGCAAATCTTTACTAATGCATGTTTAAACGGGTTGTAACTTGCATGCAGCCCCTACTATTGTATTGTTTCAGTTTAAATTTGTCGGACTACAAGAAATCCTTTTACAAAAAATCTGGATTATAAAGAGGCCTAAGGCAGTACTTTATAATCCGACAAATTTAATAGTACGACATCGATATACACGATAACACCGTGACTCTGGAAGTTGGTCCTGTCTATGGCTTGGGTAGATAGGTTTCCACCCCACACCCTACTGATGAGTTCCAGCCAGGATGAAGCACGAGGAATTGCAATAAGAAGGTATTCGATCGATCAGTTGATAGTGGACTGCTCAGTACAGTAGGGACCAGACCAAGAGTCCGTAACCTACCATTCCCCGCTTGGAAGGTAAGGGGTGCTGAGTGAATAGACGATTGGGTGCATAGTGCACAGCGTGCAAAACCATGACGCTCCAGTCTGGGAGCCTGATTCTAGAGCTTGTTCCATCATCGACGGTGGGGACCTGAGGGATTGTCTCACGTCAATCGAATTCAGTTTCAAAGCTCATCATCGGCTGCTTTCGTCACTGGCTGCGACTCACCAAAACCGACTTCCGTAGAGGTCACTCTGTTGGGACGAACACATCCAAAATCAGCAATAGGAAAGCTACACGTACTTATACATATATATAGCTTTTTATGGAGGGTCTAACTGTCAAAAAAGCAAAAAAACACAACCCACACTGATAATTCCTTTTTATATCCAAACATTTTTGTGGAGCAAGAAAAGGCTCTATCTTTTAAAAATCATCCATTTTATTTATTTTTCTACTACAAAATGTTCTCTTTTCATCTTACCTTATGCTAACGGGGGTGGGGGTCCATATAACCATACGCATTCAGAACATAACAAGCAATGGACTTTTCCATACAATTTTTTTTCTTAGACAAGCTAAGGGGAGTTTAAACCCCCAAAACCCCTCTCTCCCTTTATGTACGCCCATGGAAGCCAATATTTAAAGGTATTAAAATTTATATGTGATTTTCTATGGCCAGTCTGGCGATGCACCACCCGGTAGCATATTCAGTAACAGCAGACGCGCTAGACTTCGCGGCTCTTCGGCTCTTTTCGGATTTTCTCCGTGGTGGTTTAAAGCGTTACAGACGGTAATGGAAAACTGTCACATTGGGGGTTATGGTTAATTCTGGTTAGTTAACTCTTTTTTTTTTAATTCGCCTTAATAATGAATTTAAAAAAGATTTAACTAACCAGAACTAACCATGACGCAACAGCATCCGTTCTAGCCCTAGACCGTCTGCTGCCATCGCGTCGCCGAACCCAATTCGGAAGTCTAACGCGTCTGCTGTTACTGAATATGCCACCCGGTACGGTAGATGCTATTGTTGGTCCAAAGAGGAATATACACACAAAGTTGATTTTTTAGCCGCCCCCTTTTAGGAGAAAATTTAAGTTTTTAAGCGAATCCTTTGTATTTTTTCGTAAATTTGGTAAAATTCAATCATCAAATCCCAAATTTTGCAAATTTATTTTTTTGTAAACTATATCTAGTTAAAATCTTTTACTCTACAGTTTTTATATGCGAGACTTTTAGATGCCTTTAATTATAAGCCAGAGGCAGATATTTTTAAGAAATTTATGATTTGACAATAAAATTTAATTAAATTCACGAAATAAACGCAGTGGGAGGATTTATCTCTTAAACTTTTTCTTTACGGGTGGAGTGGCCCAAAAAAGAACTTTTTTTCTTAGTCTTTAAATAAAATAATTTAAAAATTTTGGGTACGGCCCTGAAATAACTCGATATGAGACTGATTACAATTGATTACTGAAATTGAATAAAAAAAAATAGCTAAAAAATTCAAAAACGCAGCACATACGGTACCTGACTAATACTTTATAAAATTCTAGGTTCTAGGTAAGCTGTTTCAAAAATCAAAAATATAGTAATAATATTAATAATTAAGAATATTTCTGACTAAATCACTTAAAGAATATTACTTGTGTTACAGGACAATGTATAAATGCCCCAGTAAATTCAACCCCATAGAATTATATGAAAAAGAGGAGGTGCGCAAAGACATAAATAAGTTAGAGCAACAATGACGGGTGTGTTACGCTGTCCGGGACATAAATCATTTCAACCCCACAATTAACTTCCCCAACGTTGACAGGGCCACTTTTTACACAGCTTGGTGAAACGCGTCGTGTGTTTTGTTCAAGTGATAAATTAAAAATAAGTTGGACCGGTTTGTTTCTTTTGTTTCCGCTTTGGGTTACTAATAGTTTTAAATTTAACGACAAATGACATTTGGTTTTAAGCGTTAACTACACCTTTAGTTATTGGGCATATTTAATGCTGTCAAAGGGACGTGTATGTATACTGGGTGAAGCCTTTTACTTTTCTCAACCTTTTAAAGAAGAAAATATTGCTTCTAAATTTTAAAATAAAATGTTGTGCCATTAGATGCCGATTTTATCATATTTAAAGGACATTTTTTGACGTAAAAGGAAACATTAAATAAGTGTCTCCCGTGAGCGATTTACGAAAAATATTTTTTAAGGAAAAAAAAGGTACGCCACTGCATTTTTCTAAAATAAACATAGTTTTTCGGATTCCGTTTTAGCCCAGTCATCTTAGTCAAATTAAATTGTCAATCTCGGAATCTCACGAAATAAGCTGAATATGTGTACATACCTTTATTTTGGTACAAAAATACTCTTCCAAAAATCCCCTATGATACCGTGTAAGGATCTCGAAATATGACAGGTCAAATGTCAAAAAATAAGTTTTTTGCGAATATCTTGTTTCTTTTACTTTTAATTGCATTTATATTTATTATTAAAGTTTGAAAACACAAAATTCTTTACTAATTTGATTTTGAGCCTTTTTTGTCAGACCAACGCATCCGATAATAGAGGGCGCAGAGTGTAAAGCACTTTACTGTATGTACATACCTTAGCACGCAATCAATCGTGATTTTTAGTCTAATATGTCATCTTTTTACTTAAGTATTTGCTAAATATCACGACTGATTGCGTGCTAAGGTATGTACATACACTAAAGTGCTTTACACACTGCGCCCCCTATTATCGGATCCGTTGGTATGACAAAAAATGCTTAGAATTAAATTTGTAAAGAATTTTGTGTTCTACAACTTTTATATTAAATATAAATGCAATTAAAAGTAAAAAAACAAGATATTCGCAAAAAAATGATTTTTGTGACATTTGACCTACTTATCATATTTCGAGTTCCTTACACGATATCATAGGGGATTTTAGGAGAGTATTTTTGTACCAAAATAAAGGTATGTACAGATATTCAGCCTATTCCGTGAGATTCCGAGGTGAAAAGTCTAAGTTAATTGGGCTATTTAGTTTCTAAAGGAATTTTGAACCTTCTGACTTTTTTTATTTAATATAGGTTTTCGCTTAAATAAGCACAAACCATTTTTTGGGATGCTCATTTTATATCGCTAATATCTGATTCTACAGTAATTGATATAATTTTCTGTAATAATTTATTTTTTAAAGCTAAAGGAATTTACTTGTAGCACAATTGTTCAATACATTAGTGGTGCAACCTTTATTTTACACAGGGTGTTTCCTAACCACGGTACGAAACTAAGGAGGGTAATTTCTTATGGTTTATTGCTTTATTTCTGAGATACAGGTCGCTTAATTAAAAAAAATACGGTATTTTTAAATATTTTAAAAACGCTTCTACCAATCTGAATAAAATTTGGAACACCTATTTAATGTAATAAGGAACGTGCAAAGCTTTACCAAGATTAGGATTATTGGGTCCAGTGGCGTCTCAGTGCGTACCACACCCAATATTATTGAGAAACGAAGGTACGCCGCTGACTTTTTATAAGGTTTTTATTTTTTTTTCGATTAAACAATTAAAAATGCAACTTTGTAGTCTCTGCAGTTTCTTCGCATTTTGTTATGTTTTAGAGAAATAAAAATTTAAGCCACCTTACTGATACTAAAAGTTTCCATGAACAGCATAAAATAAATTAAAAAAATTAAAAAATAGGGAAAATGATGATTTTCAATAAAATACACGGCTGCTCAGTTATTTGAGGGCAAATAATTGTTTATTTTGGTTTTTTACCATGTTGTCTGTGGCTACCTTTTAGAAAAAATACAAGTGGCTTATTTTTTTTCGAAAACGAAGCTAGATACAAAGAAAATTAATAAGACTAAAAAGTTGTATTTTTAATTGCTTACTCGGAAAAAAATCAGTGGCGTACAGTTATTATTACTGGATACTACTACTACTACTACTACTGCTACTACTACTACTACTACTACTACTACTACTACTAATGGACGTTCAATTAAACTTTTACCATGTATTTTTAAATATGTTAATGAATACAAATGTAATAAATTTAAAAGTAAATACAAAGAGGCTCAAAAAAGGTATTTCGTTTTCAATGACGGCATGAGTACTCTAGAATTTCCACTCTTCCGCACACCTTAACCGTGTATCTGACGAAGCTCCTAACTACCTTGAATAAAAAAACTTTAGAATCTTTTAAAGGCAGAGGTGTTTTTGTTTCTCTTGAATGCTCTATACTAATAAAAAAAATAGAAATAAACCCATATAACATTTTTTGCCGGCGTTGTACATTTAATTTACTGGCATTGCAAACACTCTTTAATGGCAAGGCATTGGCAAAAAGGTATCAAAACGACGCGAAAGTGGGCAATTGGCCGTTATTAGGCCACGTGTTGCAGATAATGTAATGGCATCCATCATTATTAAGTTATGCCAAAAAATGCGATTAGGATGATGGCATCCATGATTAATAATTTATTGGCAAAAAAATGCGTTTAGGATAATGGCATTTATCAGTAAATAAGTATTGCAAGTTTTATAAGTTGAATGTCCCAAAAGTTAAATAACATATTTAGAATTTTGTAATCGAAAAAATGAGAAAAAAGGCAGGAAAACTTTATCAATAAAAAAATTACATAATATAAATTTTTAAACCGTTACAATAAACCAAAAAAGAAATTAAAAGTATGTAAAAAAATTTTAAAAAAAGATAGTAAATCAAAAGAAAACACTTTAAAATAGTAAGTATTTAAGGGACACTTACACTCAATTTTCAGATTCAAAACATAGGGAGAAATATTTTAAAGGAGTTAAATTTCAAAAAAAAACTATTAAATATATATTTTTTTATTAACACGTCTTTAAAACTTTTAATAAGGCAACTCCCTGATATCATATAATTTTTTTAGGTAACTACAAATTTAAATGGTTTTAAACGAAATGTTTACAGCTCCTAATAGTCTACTTGAATATCCAGCCTTCTTGACTAGCCATCACCAATTAATTACACAACACACACTGATTAGGTAATAAATACACTTAATTATGTCTACTAAAAAGTTTTTTCTTTAAAAAAGAAACTAAAAAGCTAGAACACCACGTAGAAACCAATTGCACAAAGTGGCCAAACAAAAGCAAGGTTGCCTCATCTGTCAAATTGTCAAATCTTGTATTTCGGCTAAGCGAGAAATTGGAATTTATCACCTTCGGTCGAAATCGTCGAAATTAACCTAGCTAATTTTGCCATCATTTTATTTTTATTCTCTCAAAAATACATAATAAATATTTTGTTTCACTTAATTTTTATTTGCATGATTTGTATCAATAAAATGTTAGGAAAAGACCATTTCCTTTAAATTATGTAAAAAACATAAAATAACGTTGTTTAGCCGCCATTATAAATAAAACAGATTAAAAAAATTGCTCGAATGTTAGTTAAATACCAATGTTAATAATATGGTTTGAAAAGTATAAATACGCGTTGAAGGTTTGCCTTCAAAAATCCAATATTTATTTGCCTGCAACAAAAAGGCATACTTTATTTAATCAGGATTGGTATGCCGCCATTTTTCTATGCTTGCCGGCAATTCGCCTGCATGTAAAATTTATTGGCAATTGAGTGTTTATTTAGGGTTAACTTTTTAATGCGTATTAGATGTTGGCATAATATTGCCACCAATTGCCAATGCTTTACCATCAATGCCAATATGAAAAATGTATATTGCCGGAAAATAGTGTTTGCTGGGAATAAGTTGTGTATGTAAAGACAAATTTAAACGTTTATTTTAGGACTAAATACGGTTGCTTAATATACCATGAACACAACATGTATATTCTACAGTAAATGTTTTATAGCTTTTCCACCCTTCCATGGCTTTATTTCAACAAGATCACTCTGACGATGACATTAAAATACATTTCGCCATAAAATAATGTTTCCTCCCACCATTAAAAAACAACAAACCGATAACAAAATATCCACCCTTATCACCGTCATCTTTCGTCCTCCTCTCTCACGCCCTCTCTAATGACTTGGCCACGTGACCGGCGACTTTCGATTGTTTCCGTTTGACCGGATCCAGAAAAAGAAGCAAGCGCGACTAATCGCAGAACGGCCGTCGAAGTCGTAAAAATCCGGCGCATTTGCATAATTGTCGTAAACAGAATTGACGGATAAGAGAAAAACGTGCTGGTGACAATTAATTTTTTAATGGTGGATGCTTGGAGATAAATGTTGTTGGTATATGCTGTTAGATTAGTTAATGGATTGATAAGTCAAAGTTAATTTTCATTAAATGTGGTACAAATAAATATCTAGTTAAAAAAGTGGGTAAAGATCGGCCATTTTTCGCCCATCATTGTCACGAAAATTAAAAGTTCTTATCAAAATTAATTTAATATCTCTATAAGTATAGGTATTGGTCTTTACATTTTTTCAGAACAAGTATAAAAAAATAAATAAAAGTCACATAAAAAGATCATTAAACTTAGTACATTTGTTGAAATTTTGTTATTTTGAGGGATTTTTATAATATTCTACACTCACTTGACGCACCCAAACAAATAAATGCTGCTTAGAAGTCTATTCGCATTCACTGTAGTGATCGAAAGACTTTTAGTCTTAGTATCTTGGTGCTTGACAGATTTTTTTTCCATTTGAAAATTTAAGACGTTGCAGAAGTAACTACCTTTAAAACACGCCAGGTTTATTTCCATATATATATATATATATATATATATATATATAAATATACAGGGTGTCCGGGAAAATGTGGAAAATCTCTCGCACACGTATGGAATAGATGAAAATAACACGACAAGTTCCTATAAAATTTTTCCGTTTAAGCCCCCTGCGGAGATATTGTTAAAATAATTTTTTACTCGAAAACGGCTCATTTTATCGATGTCAAACAAGATTACCTTTTTTTAGCAAAAGGTTTAAACTACCCAAAAACATATTTTTTGTGTCTTCACCATACACGTAAAAAAATATTATCAATAATGTGCGAAAACTAGTTCGTCCCTGGCAAACTAAAGAAGCGACATAAGTTTCAAGGGCACTATTTTAAGAGGTCTTTACTAGTATGTATCGTACTAAAATATTATCAAATTATACAGAGCGCTTTAAAAGTTATTCCCGAAAAATCAATTTCTAGCCATGTATACAGAATCAACATTTTCTCTTAGTCAATTCTATTTTTTTACACGCAAATTTTTTTATAAAAATTACTTTTTTCGAAAAATAAAATTGTTGGTCAATTTGTCCTCTTGTAAACCCCATCTGTTAACAGCCTATATACATCGTGTCATTTCAAAAACCTTTATGGGTAATTTTCGCCAATGCGTGGAAAAAGACAGCCTAAAGCAACACTAAAGTTTTATTGAACAGGTAAATGAGGTGCAGAGATCTTGGGGTCAATAAAATCGTAAAGGTAAACGGGGCGCAAATGTTTTCTTTAAGGTAAAGGTATCGAAATAAAATGTTGGTCTATTTTTGGACTTTTTCTCACTATTAAAATCTTGAGCGGAAATCTTTTCGCACATCTATTCACTATTACAATGAGAACTGAACTGATTAAGTGGTATACAAATTATTAGTGTCAATTATAGGAATTCTTACCTACCCTGACCCACACCCTCGGGAAGGGCTGGCGCCCCATTTACCTATGATATAAACGTAACCTTACAGGCGTGCATGTAAAAGAGATATTTTCGCGCACCGTTTACCTCCGTCCGGCATTAAGTGGTGTTATATTTTAAAACCTCTTGTTCGTAGTTATCCTCTTTTGAATACATAATTGCCAACAGGTATGTTTGAATATCTTAATTTTTTAGGTTTGGAAAACTCCTTAACGATTAAAAAAAATGAAAATAGATATGTACGTGCAGCGTCAATTGTCTCATGAAAATCTTTAAACGTTTATAATTCAATTAAGAAATACCCTGTATAACGCTGATATCAACCCTGTCATATTAGTTCCGATATACAGCAAATGAGCTGTGAGAATCCTGAATATTGACAGTTTTTACATTTTAGGCTTGAGAAGACAGATCATGGGTGCTGGGGGTGTAAATTTTGTACCAAGAGTATAAAGAGCATGTGGATAAATTGGACAGTGGCGTACATATGCACAAAAAGTCTAATCTTAATCCAATTCTAAAGTACTTTTCTACTACATGTATTTTACTGTAGTATAAATAAAAATTGGCTTTTTTTAAGTAATTTTTACTTCCCTTAAATATTCCTAATTTTTCTTAACTCTGTTTATTTTTGCATTGGTTCCAAAATTTAGTAAGAGGTGAGTAGTAGGGTAAAAAGACGGCCACAATGGTTACTTTAAAATAAACAGATTTAATGTTTGCTAATATTTAAAAATGTACATCTACAGTGTTTCTAAAATGTTGTAATTTTCTTTTACAAAAACTGCTAGTCAGTATTTACAAGTCTACTGACTTGTTGAAGCAATGCAATTACGTATTTTGTGTAAGTGTAGGTGTATTGAAAAGAAGATTAAAAAACACAAAAATACTAAATGGGATCTTGTTAAAAAAATCCAGGACCTTCTAGGACTTAGCCTGTTCTTAAAAAAACTACAAAGCGAGCTCAATGCTTTTAGCCTTCATGTATTTTGATCAATATTCCTGTCAGTTATTCAGTCTGTCTATTGCCCTGGCTGTCAATGTGCCTGCAAGGACCTGCATGCCGCACTTCTTAATAAACTTCCCCCTATAGTCTTTCAAATAATCTCTGTACTTGGCTCTTCAGTTATCTATCTGATCGACGTATATCAGTTCTTGTGGACGGCCATTCTTCAAGCTTTTACCAAGTAAATGCTGGAGTGCCTCAGGGCTCAGTTCTGGCACCAACATTGTTTCTTCTTCACATCAACGACCTTCTCTCGTCCACAAATAATTCCATTCATAGTTTCGCCGACGATAGTACCCTTCACTTCAGTTTTTAGGTTCCAAAACTTATCACTAAATCTGATTTGAAAAACAAACGCAGAGCGATGCAGATATCTCTTTCGCAGAATCTTAATATAATATTGGATTGGGGCGCCAAAAGTCTCGTCCACTTTAATTCATCGGAAACACAATCATGTTCCTTGTCGCGAAAAGAGTCAACAAATACTCATCCTCTACTTATGAACGGCCAAGTTTTACAGAGCAAAAACACCTCTTATCTTGTGAGCGTCACATTTGAAAGTAACCTTAACTGGCATAAACACATTGTATCTATAGCCACGGCAGTTTTAAAAGATCTTGGATTTCTCTTTGAGCCAGAAAATATTTTTCCCCTTCTAATTTATACACTCTATATGGGTCCCCTGTTTGTTTTTATATCTGGGGTATAGCGTCCTCCACAAACCTAAGCATTCTTGATTCCATTCAGAGAAGAGCTGTTCCTCTCGTTAATGATCCTTTACTTACAGAAAGGCTTCCTTCTCTTGCCCATCGTCAGGCTGTGGAGAATTTATCGCTTTCTTATAGGTACTTCCATGGCTTCTGCTCTGAAGAATTGTCCAGTATAGTTCCTCCACTCACGGTTCCTAACAGAGAAACTCGTAATGCCGCGCATATGCATCCTTATACGGTCCAACAGGACAGGCCCCGAACATCTCACTTTGTTCGTTCTTTTATCCCTAGATTTTCTAGAATGTGGATCCTGCTGCCCGCGGAGGTCTTTCCTTCCCCCCAAATCTTGAAGTATTTAAGTCCCGTGTCAACAAACTCCCTTTTACCTCACTTAAGACACCCACGGTACGTTAGTATTTAGGCTTTAAGCCTTTGTGGTTTGTCCAAAAATAAAAAAAGAAGAAACAAAACACATAACTTTGAATGTCACAACAATAATAAAAAAATAAATAAATATTTGCACTTTTTGAAACCAAAAAGAGTTTATTATTTTTATGAAATAATAAAATGGGGTCGGTAAAAAGTAGTCGATTACTTTGTATTAATATATTTTTTTTGTTTTAATTTTATTTTAGTTATGTTTGCTGATGATTAAATGTAGTTATAAAGAATTATTGTTAGTAATTGACTTTTTCACTTTGTTTCAGTTTCCTACCCTTCTCTTTATGTTCCGATCCGCCACTGACATCCTTCAACTAACGGGCACCCCTGGATCGCGAATTCAATGGGCTGGAAGACCCGTCCAAAAAGTGTGAATCAGACGCGGCTCATCTGCAAGTCAGATGACCTCCTTCAGGACGTGGAGGACCATCGAGAAAGACGACGGCGGCGGAGGCTTTGTCTGGGGGTGGAAAAACGGCATGTGTGTGTACGCGTTAAGCAATCTTGAGGGTAATGTTATGTAAAAAGTAAACTGCCTTTTGTGCTTTTTTTTAGGGTGGTTTTGAGGCATTTTTTATGTACATTATGTCTTTGATTAATCAGTATACTACTAAGAAATATAGTTGGTAAAAAGTATTTACAGTACACATTTAAAATTTTACATAAAAACTTATACTCGTTAATAGAGCATTTTTAAGACTTTTGTTAAAAAGGTTTGAAAATAAATATTTTTATTTCTAAGACTTAACAATCTTTAAACCTAAAAAGAATGTCTCACAAATTTTTAATCCATATTAATATTACCCATTAATAAATAATGAAATAAGCCCCAATTAGATCGGGTTCTTTATTACCCTCATCAAACAAATGCAGGTTTTATGAACCAACAAAGGAATCTTGTCCGTGATATCTAAAACGAGATTCAAAGCGGTGTCCAGCAGCATTTTGAGCCGTTGTTCTATTTGTCATTAGAGATTCTTGACGGAGTCATGTGGAGAACCGCGAGTCGCCTCGCATCAATTTGTTTGTTTTGGTACTACTTCCTAAATGGAGTTTTTATACAGTGACTACCAAAAAGTTGAATACATAAGGAAACAGAGTTCTCTCTCTCTCTATTTTTTCTTGGTTTTGGTCCCTTCAGGTCCAATCCACCACTCTCCCCCTTCCGGACTATGCTTTCCAGGGCTTCGTCGGCGAAAAATCTGGATAATCGAGCTCGTAGCTCCCAGAAATTCCAAAAAGAAAACAAATAATTCAACAATCTAGCTACTGGTGTTCCGTATAACCTTCACTTTCACTACTGACAGTTCCCATGGCACGCCCATCTATTTCCCGCCATTTGAGAAATACCTCGTGTTCACCACCAAATAGGATACCCTCAGCTTATGGGAATCTTCGCTCACAGCGCTTAGATCCAGAAGAAAGATGCCGTCAATTTAGCGTGAATCTTTCCTTGATCCCCGAAGGTAAAAAACGTTCATACGACACCTCTTGCCGCCACTCCGGTAAGTACTTTGTACTCCTCTACGCACGTCCGCACTGTCCGGAGGTCAAACAAAGAGTCCGGAAACAGAGTTGGGTCGAATACTGAAATTTGGTATTCGAATACGAATACGAATACCGTAAAAACGTATTCGAATACCGAATATTTTTGAATACCTACAAAAAAATTATTCAAATACTCGGTATTCATGAATACCACGATTGGGTATTCATGAATACTGAAGAGCAAAAAAACCTCCTTTCTCTTGAAAAAGCAACTCATTCTTATTTTTCTACGTTTTTCCATAACAATAATGCAGTGGCGTACCTTGTTCTTGCTTAAAAACTAATCATTTCAAGCATACAAGACGTCTCCCAAATTTTCCAAAAATAACTTTTCTTTTTTTTTTTAACTATTGACTTTACTTTTGGAATGGGGATACATGTACATACTATCTACCATTTACCAGATTGTCATGATTTAAACTGACATAATAAAATTTATTATACACATCCCTTTTGTGTAAAATAGAGATAAATACATATTAGTGTAACCTAATACACAGAAAGCATAGTTTGCAATGTCACATTTTATATGTACCAAGTTTCTTGTTTTTTAATAGCAAAACGCCAATGAACAAAAATAATTAATTTAGATATATTTTTGTTTGCAAAAATAAAGGTAGATCTGTTCGAAATTACTTACCTATTAGGACCATAGAAACAACAGATCAAGATTTAAAAACGTATTGAATTACATTTTTTTAAATTTGTAAAACTAACTTCCTAAACTGTTAGTTTGCAAATGATGATATACATATAATATGACTTATATTAAATTTTACCCCGTCGTCGGCAAAACCACCTCGAATATGTTTTAACCCGCTTAAGATGCATAAAAAGTAACGTAATATTATTAAAATAAGCAAACAGTATTTAAATTCAGGATTTGAATACCAGAATATAGGTATTTGAATATCAGTATTCGAATACCGCAATTCGAATACCAGTACTCGAATACCAGTATTCGAATATCGGTATTCAAAAACCAGAATATTCAAAAACGATATTTAGAATAAAGAATACCGAATACTGACCAAAAAAGTATTTCGTCGAATACCGAATACCAAACACATAAATCTGTTCGAATAGTATTCGAATACCGCACAAATGTCTTCTGAATATAACCGATTGGTAAATACCGTTTTAGAATTGGTTCTTCGCCTAAAATTAATGATTGTCCAGGATGTATTTAAACACGGTTAAATGCGCGACCTACATGACGTCACCGTTTAGCAAGAAAAATGCAAGGTGTTTAAAATGTTTTGAGCCGTATTAACAACAAAAAATGGCTTTAAACAATGTCTTTTAATTATAAACGGAATGTTTAGTTCTTGCGTATTGGAAAATTTCAATGCAAAATCAGTATTGTTTATTAATATTTTTTAGGTAGGTAGTCTGTTTAACAGATTACAAGGCAAAAACTAAATAATATTTATTTCTGGCAAAGAATAACAAGCAAAAGATTAAAATAATCCAATTAGCCTGATGAGCCAGACACTGGAGCATTAGTTTGATTTATGACACTGAAGCGGTATCCCGCCGCCTGTAATGACCATCTCATTTGTCGTCGGCGGTACCAGCTCCTGTGTTGGGTTAGGTCGTACATAAAGTACTTTCAGTCTAATGGCAAATAACAATTTAGTAGGGGAGCTAGCGCTAGATTTGAAAAGTCAATTTAGCGTCGCTGCCCAAGTAGCGGTGGATTTAACGATGGCAGCATCTAAAAGTCGGAAAAAAAATTCCAAAAAGTACTTTTTATACCGTGTCAGAATTTTTGACATAGTTCTTTAGATGATTTTAAACTAAAAAAATAATAGTCAGCTGTATTGAAGATGGTAGATCATACGTCAGTCACGTATATAAAGATATCAAAAAAATTTATTCACAAACTCATTTTATACATCATGAAATTTATACAGTTGATTATTTATATTGCCAAAATAATAATAAAAACCGTCAGCTGGACTTTTAATGGGGGAAAGACCGTCAGTCAGCGCCATAAATATGCTGCGCCAAAATTCGTATTTTTCCTAAACGTGTTTATGGCCTATTTTCGTGTACTGAAGAGAAAACTGTGAATAGGTTTTTGAAAAATAATTAAACTATTTAACGAAATTTTTAAGGATTTTTTAAAGACTCAAATGCACAGTTTTAGAATTGCGAGTTTAGTTTAGGTTTAGTTGAGCTCGACTGGTACATGGACCTATCCATTTAAAACATATTGCTGTCACTTTTGGCATTTACTTGACAGCAATACATTTTAAATCGGCAGGTTTAACCACCAGTTGAGTTCCAATAAACCTAAACTAAAGTCGCAATTGTAAAACTTAACAAACTAAAACAAACTTAACCGTTGTAAATAATCTTCAATGACGTAAGAGCAACGATGCAGATAATATTTTAAAAGGATTATTTGCCTTAATAGAAAATAAACCAATCAGATACCACCATTTTTCGGATAAATTTTGTTTAGATAAGCGATTAAACCACATGTGCTGTTTAACCGCGAACAAATTTCTGTAATCCAAAGTAGTTGTCATTGTAAGAAAATGTCAAACTTTATAATCAGTAAAATTCTGTGTTGTTGAATTTAATGTAAGTTTTTAAGAAATAATCTAGCCGTATACTACTCGACCTATTTTACAACTTTTTATAAATTTTTGTCATAATATTTTATTAATTCGACCAATACAAACATTTTAAATTGTTAATATTTCTAAAACTTAGGTACGCTTTTAGCTGCGTTATTAGACTACATTGCACTTGACCGGGGGATAGTAATATATCATCTCATAGAAAATATAGAGATCTAAAAACCATTGAAAAGAAGTTAATATAGACCATTAGGCTCCCAACAATGCCCTATAAACGAGCTGTCTTCCGGTTTCTGAGCTCTTTCCCCTTAAACTTTCCAACTGACTGTTGACTTAAAAAGCCGGCCATGATGAATCAATAACCTCCAGATAACAATGGAAAATGATATCTAAAGGATGTTGGAATCATTTATTAATTTTGATAGAGCAGGATCGTGTTAGCTATATTGCAATACTTTTTTGTGACTTAAATGGGTCTTTATTTATTTTTTTTTTATTTTGATATCATAAAGGAAATGTCCAATAGTTAAAATCATTATTCATAACCCTTTTCTATAAATCTGCTATGTTGAATGTCTAGAAATAAATACAGTGGGTCTATGGAAGTGGGCGGCATACGAAATAGTATATTACATTACAAGTGTGGAAAATGACTAATTTCACACGAGTGCGACAAACCCACGAGTTTAAGAAAGTCATTTTCACACGAGTACTGTACACTATTTTTCCTATGACCACAAATTATTCTCCAAAAAAAATTAAAGTTTGTCCTTACAGAAAAAATAAACAATTAAGAACTTTGCAACACTAGGGTGATTTTTACTTTGTAACACTAGTGTGATAAGTACTTTTTCTCACTGCTATATTATGCTGTTTTGACAATATTTTACATCGAAAATCACCTACCTAGAAGCATTATATAACTTTAATCATTTTGGAATTTAAAAAGGCCCTCACCTATAAAAATTGTATGATTTGGTTAGGTAATATCGGTAATATTTTAATACGGTTTTCTGCTATTCTAAGGGTTTTTTAATTATTGATACTTACATATTTTAGACACTCTTCTAAATAAAACGTGGCGCATATCCAACATATTCCGTTTTTTTAAAATATCAGTAAACAAACTTACGGGACCGGGGAGTGAAAAGAGGTGCTGGGTGGGCTATAATTGGTTAAACGAGTTAATGAAACTGAACATTACATGTAAAATTAAGTAAAAATAACATTTTTTCCTCATATTTTTAAGAAAAACATAAAAAATATAAAAATTGTAAATGCATAACCTAAAGTCCTAAAAGTAAGAAAAAAACGACTACTAAACGTCAGTTATACCATGCAAAATATGGAAAGCATTAGGCAACGTCGGAAGGGTCTGATTCTATTTATGAATGGATAAAAGAAAGTGGATTCATAAAGTGTGTTAGGTTTAATTAAGGGATTAAAAAAGAAAGATTTAACTAGTTGTTTGAGTACACGAAGACAGAGAGAAAGAAATTTGATCTATATGAGTTTTTCTCCGGCGCTTTAGGTCGAACGGTCAAGCGGCAAGGCTGCCTCTATAAAGTGCGTGCTCAAAGATAGGAGGGAGATTTTTAATTTGATCTACTTACTTGACAACACTGTGCCACTGAGCGAGCAGTCAGTAAATCTTGTTTTTGTGGTTATGTCTGTTTTTGTTTAAGTTTTTATTTTTTCGGAAATTTTATTATTACTCTTTTAATATTAGAAGAAAACTTACACTGTGTAGTAACTTAACGTTAATAAGGCGATTTTCGCTAATTTGGGTTCTACCGTTTAAGCTAAGTAAAAGTTTTTTTACTGTCACTACAATAAATATGTCACTTGCAAAACCAATAGCAGTTTTTAGAATGACATCATAATATATATCACACGAGTGTTGTAAAGTACTTTGCAACACTAGTGCTTTAAAGTACTTTGCAACACTAGTGTGATATAACGAATTTTCGATGCATGAAACCAGTGTGCTATTTGCTATTTTCACAAGTGGTCGTAGGAAAACCTGTTTTATTATATTATTATACAGGGTCTTTTTAAGTTGATACTTTTCTTTTAACACTGTATAAAAAGCAAGAAAAAAAAATCAATTAAAATTATGACCGAAAATGCCTTCTTTCCGAGATAGAGTGGGTTAGGGTTTTAAGAAAAAATACCCTTTTTATTATAACTTTTCTACCACTACAGATATGTCCACAAAATTTGGTATACTTATTTTGACCATTATACTATATTTTTCGCTGTAAAGTTTTTTAAAATTTTTTAACAGTGGCGTTCGAACACGATTTGTTTTTTTGCAGAAGAAAACAGGATGCCACTGCTTTTTTTCTGAATCGATTTTGTTTTTATAATGCCTTTTAACTTTGGGGTTAATTTGGTCTTTTAATATTTTTTGTACCATGAACGGTTTTCGTTTAAAACTTAAAAACCATTTTGATGCATGGCAAAATCGCCAAAATCTGATTTGGTGTTTTGTATGTAAAGTAAGTTTTTGTCTAATTTGTATTAAAGTAAGGTCAAATACTTGCATAACTACAATTTTAATGTCATTAAAAAGTTATTGCTGTTAAAAAGTTATTACATAGTCAAAAACCTAACTTGGAAAAAAACACCATATTAGATTTTAGCGATTTTGCCATGTATTAAAATGGCTTTTATTTTTTTAAACAAAAACCGTTCGTCGTACGGAAAAAACTAAATTACCCCAATGTAAATGGGTACTTCAAAAATAATATTGATTTAAAGAAAAAACAGTGGTGTACTATTTTTTTTTCAAAAAATTCAATACAAATCTTGTTTGAACGCCACTGCTAAAATTTTTTAAAAAGTTTTGTAGCATAAAATGTAATTTAATGGTCAAAAAAGTGTCGAAAATTTTATATAAATATCTAGAGTGGTAGGAAATGTAAGACAAGAAAAGGCATTTTTTTCTAAAAATTTCTTATTTTCTTGCATTTTATATGATGTTAAAAGTACAAACCTAAGACTCAACCAATACAGCGTGTCTGCTTAAATACGCACCATAAGGAAAACTTTTTATTATTTATTTTACAAAAAAATGCTTTATAAAAGTTCTGCATGGTTTAAAACCCAGAATGCAATTTATCAGATATTAAATTATTGCAGTGTTTTACGAGGTATGTAAAAAAAATTAAAATTTTCTCAAGAGTAAAGTACCTTTATTTTAAATAATATCAAAATTTTTATAAAGATATGATGTATAAGATTTAGTGGACTGTATTAGACCAGATCATATGGGCGCACATATATCAAAAATTATTCTCATACAATTTTTTTGCAGAATCATGTTCAAAATATAAAGCCAATTACGACGACCCATGTTGCCAGCTCGAAGTTTGGTTGAAATTTTTTAAACCGCAATTTTTTGACAGTAAGAAAACAAAAATTTGTATTTAATAAAAGTTTATCTTATTTTTTGACCAATTTTCCACCAAAAATGACTTTTTACATTTTTTCTTAAAATTTATATTTATCAAGTCATAACCATTTAAACAATTGAAAATAAGCAATTTTGCCCATCTTCGCCCTTTAAATAATGTACGAAAATATGAAAAATTTGACCTAATGTATTTTTTAATCGAATTTTTAAACCTTTTGTAACAATTGTAGAGTAAGCCATTTGACAATTTTGACTTCCTTGATATATTTTTATTGTCTTAACAAAGTGTCTTTTTTGTTTTTAATCTCGAAAATCTTTGCACTTTCCTTGTATAGATATGGTCTCCATATAAACAGCACCCATATCGACTCTAAGGTGTTGCGGCTAAGGTAGTTTTCGTGGTATAGTTAGATCCATATTTATTTCATTCTGAAAGCGATGCCGCCAAGTACACAAAAAATGATAAAGTAAAGAAACCCTTTTGTGAACAATGATTTATTGCAGCAAAAATATTCAACCCGACGACTACGCCACGCGTTACAGGTTTTATGGTACGCCAGAGACGAAATAAGAGGATGTTTTTTAAGTACGTGATACCTGTTTTTGCAATATTTTTATTTATTTATCTAAAAAATAAGTAATCAGGCTTTGTCAGAGGCTATGTGCTTTCGAAAAGGTTTGTTTACTTTATCATTTTTTTGTACTTGGCGACATCGCTTCAAGAATGAAATAAATAAGGTCTTAACTATAACCTTGAATACACCTGGCCAATTTGGATGCTGTTTATATGGAGACCATATCTATACAGGGAAAGTGCAAAGATTTTTTGCTATTAAAAACAAGAAAAATACACTTTGTTGAGAAAATAAAAATATATCAAGGAAGTAAAAATTGTCAAATCGCTTGATCTACAATTGTTACAAAAGGGTTAAAAATTCTATAAAAACACATCATGTCAACTTTTTCATATTGTCGTAGAATATTAAAATGGTAAAGTTGGGCCAAATTGCTTATTTTCAGTTGTTTAAATGGTTATAACTTGATAAATATAATTTTTTCGAAAAAATGTAAGGAGTTATTTTTGCTGTAAAACTAGTCATAAAATTAGATAATATTTTATTTGATGCAAAAACTTTTTTTCTTAACTGTGTAAAAAAGTGCAGTTTAAAAAATTCTAACCAAAATTCGAGCTGGCAACATGGGTTGCCGTAATCAGCATTTTATTCTGAACATAATTCTGCGAAAAAATCCATGAGAATAATTTTTCATACATATGCGTCCATAGGACCTGGTCTATATTGATATATTGGTCATTATAAGCACATGGTTAAAAATAAAGGTTAAAGTTATAGTGACAAAAACATAAAAACTTTTTTTTGTCAAAAGATATCCCTATCGTTCATTACCCTATTTTATTAGGCAATAACAATTAGGGTAAGTTTATTCAATGCTGTTCATTTAAAAACACGATATTTTTTTAAATATTAACAGTATATTATTTATATTATGTTTTTTAACAATGTTAATAAGTACGGCAACATGCGGCGACGTGACCAAATTAACCTGGATGGAAATGCTGGAGTCCCTCAGGGCTCAATTTTGGCACCAACATTGTTTCTTCTTCACATCAACGACCTTCTCTCGTCCACAACTAATTCCATTCATAGTTTCGCCGACGATAGTACCCTCCACTCCAGTTTTCAGGTTCCTAAACCCATCACTAAACCTGACTTGAAAAACAAACGCAGAGCGATGCAGATATCTCTTTCGCAGGATCTTAATTTAATATTGGATTGGGGCGACAAAAATTTCGTCCATTTTAATGCATCCAAAACACAATCATGTTTCTTGTCGCGAAAAGAGTCATCAAATACTCATCCTCTATTTATGAGCGGCCAAGTTTTACAGAGCAAAGACACCTTCAATCTTGTGGGCGTCACATTTGAAAGTAACCTTAACTGGCATAAAAACATTGAATCTATAGCCACGGCAGCTTCAAAAGCTTGGATTTCTCTTTCGAGCCAAAAAGTATTTTTCCGCTTCTAATTTATACACTTTTCTGTGTACCAAATCCGACCTCCTTGGAATATTGTTCCCATATCTGGGGCATGGCGTCCCCCACAACACTAAGCATTCTTGATTCTATTCAAAGAAGAGCTATTCGTCTCATTAATGATCCTTCACTTACAGCAAGCTTCTCTCTCTTCCATCGCCGGGCTGTGGGGGATTTATCGCTTTTATAGGTACTTCCATGGCTTCTGCTCTGAAGAATTGTCCAGTATAGTTCCTCCAACCACGGTTCCCAACAGAGAAACTCTATGCATCCCTATACGGTCCAACTGGACAGGCCCCGAACTTCCCACTTTGTTCGTTCTTTTATCCCTAGAGTCTCTAGATTGTGGAACCTGCTGCCCGCGGAGATCTTTTCTTCCCCCTCAAATCTTCAAGTATTTAAGTCCCGTGTCAACAAACTCCCTCTTACCTCGCTTAAGACACCCACGGTACGTTAGTATTTAGGCTTTAAGCCTTCGTGGTTTGTCCAAAGATTAAAAACCTTAAATAAATTTGATTACTGATTCGAAAACTTTAAAATTAAGTTAAAAAACTAATGGTTTTATTTATTTTTATAACTAAAAATTTAAACAATATTTATAATGTAAATTTATAACTTGAGACCTGGTATAAGTATAATTTTTAATCACCCGTGTATACTTTTGTAAAATTATTTTTCTTTAATATCAAATTGTTAACCAGTTTAATTTTTACCATGATCAACTCTAATTGTAAAAATACCGTTTTATAAATAATTCAAAATATACTCAATAAGCACACATTAAATACGATAAAAATCGTAATTACTGACATGTATTGATTATAAAGTTTGTGGTAATTATTAAATTAATAATTTAAAAACAATTAATCATTTTTATTGATTTAAACAGACGTGAACACGCATGAAATACATTTTTATTTTTTTTTTAACAGTACTTGTTTCGTTGTATTTAGTATCATTGATTTAGGAAAATAAAAGCACACCCAACTGTATATGTACATATATTAATTTTTAAGTTATTAGTTGAAATATTATTATATTTTTGTAACATTATTTTACATAACCGCAAGGTACTTAAGGTCCTTTCAGAGAGTCATGGTCGGTGTCAATTCAGTTTTCGTTTCAGTCGAACTGTCAGTTTTTCCTATCTGTTAAAATAAATAAATAAAAGAAGAACAGAGGCTGAGAACTAAAAACCTATTTGTTTTGTTTTATTCTTAGCCTTTGAATCGGTCATATCCGTTTTCAGTTGTGTTTTAATTTCAGTAGGACTGTCAGTTTTTTCTATGTAAAAAATAAAAACTAAAAGAAGATCGACAACAAATTTATTTTTTCCATTTTTACACATAGACAAAAATTGACATTTTAGAATAAAACTGACAATGAACTAAGAACGGATATGACCGTGTAATTAGCTATTTATAATTCGTATAAAGGTGTCATACCTGACACCGCCCACTAGTTAAAAAATATATATATATATATATATATATATATATATATATATATATATATATATATATATATATATATATATATATATATATTAAATAGGTAATGTGTCACAATGTCCAAGAATCACGACTTTGTTGTTAAATTTATTGAAGTTTATATTAAAATTGAAAAAAACATCAATTTTCCTACAAAAAGCTCTCTACGATAAGTAAATAGTCGTCAAATAAACAGTGTCCATGCAATCGGACTTTAAACATTGAACTATTTTTTCAATTTTGTTTCTTGAGTTTAGACTTTTGTTACTACTACAAATACCCATATTTAAATAAATACAGTACATCTTACTATAAATTTTTAACGAAAATTTAATGCTTATTTAACGACAATTTACGAAAAGAGCTTTTTGTAGAAAATTTAATTTTTTAAAAATGTGTTTTGGTAGATTTTTTTTTAGATCAACATTTTGCAAGTTTTGCATTAAAAAGATTATTATTAAAAATCTATTAGCTGCAAAGGTAAACCTTTTAATATTAAAGCCGGAGACACACTGTTCTGATGTGTCGTGTTGTGTCGTGAACACATTAATTGATGCATTATGATGAAGAGGGGTATTGGTTTTAAATAAAAATTTAATGTCATTGTGTTGTTCTTTTAATTCTGCTATTTTCACTTAAATTTATTGATAAAAATGACCCAACATATTGATTTTTGTTGAAATTTGGTTTTGTATTGTGTAGATTCATTATTATATATATACAAAATTTAAATAAAAATGAGCTACTGGGTTTAAGTCTTTTAGTATTAAGTTTTGGATTTTGGGTAAGTAATTTAAAGGTCGTTTTTGAAGACCAAAATAAAGGTTAGAATTAAATTTGTTTTATAAACATTTTAGTTTAAATATATGGTCTTGAATGTTGCAAACAATAGAGTGGAGATTTTAGTGAACGTAGACACGACATAGAGTAGAACTAAATACAAATTATACGGTGTGGTCAAGTGGAATAAATTCATTTAAAATTAAGTAGTTCATATTTTAGAAAAACGCTCAAAGATGTCGATTTTTGCTTTGAGCTGCGGTTTTTTCATATTTAAATTAGGTAAAACTAAAAAAATAAGATATGACTTGCTAATATAATGCTAATACTAATACTAAAATTAAATTTTGATTAATAAATCCGGCTTTAGATGTTATGTAGCGCAACAAATATAAATAGTTTTATTTAATTTATTGGCATATATGTTTCTTATACACCCAATGAAGAACTTTGTGATCAATATGTTAGATTTTTTGTCAGGTAGTTTGTCCCAATATTCATTGCCAATATTTGGGTTTTATTTTTTTTTAGGTACGAAAGTTATTAGGTAAGGGTTGTTAAAATGCCACAGAATCTGATAATTCCAGGTATTCCAAGATTATAATTTATTTAATTGTTTTTATTCGTTTAGAAAAAAAGTCAGAAGAAAAATTTTATAGTTAGTTTCTTATTGTGTGTATAATTAGAGCAGTTATAAGGTAACAAAGAATTTCGAGCAAGTTGACAAATCGCTTAGAAGGTGTTTATCTCCAGGTGAACGGCGCGGCGCCTGGTTCTACAAGTAAATCGTTATTTTACTTAAAAAGAAAAATAACTCGGGCCCGTTAGTGTCTGTTTTAGCAGTGCAAAAAGGAACGTCTGTTGCTTGTGGTATTTCAGATAAAACTTTAAGAAGACTTAATAAAACGAATAAAGAGGAATTGGAGACAACCACCAAATAATAGGATTCGACTTCATTCAAAAACCTTTGATTAACCCCAAGCTATAAAACTATCCATCAGAGATATTGTCTATGATATGTATAAAACCAAGGAATATGTTACTCGCAAAGCTATTCTTAAAAGAAATGGTGAAACAACTTTGCGATATTGGAATAACCAGTTTGTTCATATTTTAAAAGATATGGGCTTCAAATATTTAAAAAAACTTATAATAGAAAAGTGCTATGCAAGCTCTCTAATGTTGAAGATATGTTCTGTAGTTCGGCGGATTCATTTAATGGATGGTATTTATTTGGGTACACGCCAAAATAAAATTAAAAGTACTAAAAAGCAAACAAAATTTAAACAAGTAAAAAGATAATTAAAAATCGACGTTTTGGTGGCAAATCTGCTACCGTTGTCAAGATAAATGGAATAAAAATATTAAAAATAAAAATTTACTATTATTAAGGTTTTAAAATTTAAAATTTTTATCTTTTTTAGGATATTCTGAAATCTTTGACATTAAATGTCAAAATATGTTTGTTTGGTTATAGTGTCATAGTGACATAGATAACTGGTTGCTGGTGTATTGATTGTTTATTTTACAAAAAGGTGAATAGTTAGTTAATTTTTAGTCTTCTTGAAGATACTTCAGTATCAAGCAAAGGCAACCAACAACAAGTGTTATTTAAATTAACTGAAATTGATGCTACACAATTATCTTTATGTAATAATATATACGCACTTTCTTTGATTTTACGTTTTTTAGAACAAGTTTCCTTTGCTAAAATGCTCGAAGCATCCCAGTTTATTCTATGATTGTCAAATCAAATGCGTGTTGGCAGATTTTTGATTTATGAAATTCTGTGTTTTTAATGTATGATCTGTGTTCTTTTATGCCGAAACGTCGATTTTTAATTAATAATAATAATCTTTTTACTTGTTTAATTTTTTTTTGGTTTTTTAGTACTCACTAATGTTGTTTCAAGAAGATGACAATTCTTAGGAGAGTATATAAAAAGCAAAAATTTGAAGTTTTTAGGTAAGTTGTTTCTCTTAACGAAACATGGATATGTGAAAAAGGAGCTTCAACTAAACCACACCAAAAAATTGGCAGCATGATTCTATAGATTGCTATTTTAATACCAGTGCCACTAATGGTAAAAGATACATAATAATATAATAGTAATAAAGAAGGGTTTATTATAACTACCAGTTTAATATTATCATCAACAAAAAAAACAGATGATTATAACGTTAATATGGATGCGGAAATTTCTGAACACTGGTTTGAGGAAAAACTTTTAAAAAGTCTAGAAAAGCCTAAAACTACCATGGTATTTTGATTACCATTTTTTTAATCTTTGGATAATCCACGAAGGCTGAAAGCCTAAATACTAGCGTACCGTGGGTGTCTTAAGCAGGGTAAGAGGAAGTTTGTTAACACGAGACCTAAAAACTTGAATATTTGGGGGGAAGGAAAGAACTCCGCTGGCAGTAGGTTCCACAGTCTAGAAACTCTAGGGATAAAAGAACGAACAAAGTGGGAATTCAGGGCCTGTCCAATTGGACCGTATAGGGATGCATACGTGCGGCACCACGAGTTTCTCTGTTGGGCGCTGCAAAACCATTTCAATTACTTTTAAATTACACTTATTATAGTGCCTGTAATTACAGCTACAATAATTTTCCTGGCACAATAAAATAATTTATTATTATCATCACTACTCAATTATATAAAATAAAATGTATTGTTTCAGAGCCACCGTCTTCCGAGCTCAAGGAGTTTTATGGCTTAGCGGACTTGATAGAGCGATTTCACTATATACTTGCCTTAAACAGTTAGATTTCCTCGTATTTTTGATCATTAGGGTAAACATATTTGTAAACTATTTTTTAAAATGACAACTTCAATTATTTAAACCTGTGTTTTACAAATGTTCTACGTCAAAACTACATTTTGCCGAAAGGTATTCTTTAAACCCTCCACTTGCATTTGTTAAGATTTTTGGGTAGATAGTAATTTTTACTATAACCACCTTTAAACATGTAGGGGTAGTTTTACCACTGACACTTTTAACTGAAGATCTAGGCCCTAATGGTGCTAAAAAGTAGGTATGCCTTTTACCGTAAACTGTGTTAAAATACATCATTTCTATGCTTATGTGTAAGAACCAGAGTACCGTGGATTTGGGGTTACTAGATCATATTTACTACGCTACCGAAAAGATCTTAAAAAATTACACGATATGTTTGCTCTACTATTTGGTTACTTCCATTCAATTTATAGGTGGGCACTGCAAGCATTTAATTACCCCAATTAACTTAGACTTTCACCTCGGAATCTCACGGAATAAGGTACGTATCTGTAAATACCTTTATTCGTGTAAAGAACTTGAAATATGACAGGTCAAATGTCAAAAAATCTGTTTTTGCAAATATCTCGTTTCTTTTACTTTTAATTGCATTTATATTTATTTCAAAATTTTTAGAACACAAAATTCTTTACAAATTTGATTCCTAGCATTTTTTTGTCAGAAAAATGGATCCGGTAATAGGGGGCGCAGAGTGTAAAGCACTTTAGTGTATGTACATACCTTAGCACGCAATCAATCGTAATATTTAGCAAATACTTAGGATAAATAGACTATATCTCCTATCCTTTATTTTGGACACCTATGGAACAAAAGGACTGATGTTCTAAGCCTTTAAAGGCTGTCACAGAAATATTGTTTTTTTTTGAATATTTAGAAATAGGGGGAATCATTGTTATGAGCATTATTCTCATGGCAGGTACACAGACACCAGTCGACTAGAGATGTTTACCTGCATAGGTACAGACACAGTTTTGTCCAATCACCTGTTGTTCTACTTTCCAACTATACTGGTGCAGTATACTTCCACAGGTATACCTGTGCAGGTCTACTGAAGTGTGTGTAGCGGGCTTAAGAAAATTTATTGGACAAAGACAAAAAAGCAGTACAAAAACTCTTCAGTTTAAATGTTAAATGTTTCTCATAACTGCCCTGTCATCATGTTCAGTGTCTTAAACCGCCCTTTCTACCTTCTTTTGTCTTTTATACAGGGCTCGCAATTTGTCACGCTTGTAAATGACTGTTGCGTGAACAAGATTTTCTAAGATAAAATAAGGTTTTTTTTTCCGAAAATGTGCACGTGTAAAATGTATCTCACATAATTTCAAAATGCTAAACTGCGTTTTTGTGTTATTGATGTGTTTTTTGATAAACATTTCGAAAAACAACTGGTAGCAGTTGTTTTGGTATAATTTTATGCAAAACATGATTTGAATTGCAAATAAGGGCGGTGGATTAATAGGGTTGTGGATGTTAAAATGTAAATGATCTTGTATTTTTTTAAACATGGGTAGATCTTCTATCAGCATATTTTTTGAGCGTTTTTAAGACTTTCGTCACCAAAAAAAATATTGACTTTTTTGTAAGAAAATAGACGACAATAAAATGAGACATTTTCGAGATGTTACTACGTTGGTAGCTTTTATACAGTGTAGTGTGATAATGGTGCTTTTGGGGGAGCTTGAAATAAAGCGACTTGTTTCAACTATTCAAAACTAAACTCTATTCTTAATATTAAAATAATATAATTACATTGGCAGAAAATGCTTACATACTAGAAATTACAAATTAAACATATTGCACATATTGTCCTACATATACATGTTCGGTGAACTGCTATGAACTCTAATTGGGTTAATATACAATATGTTAAAACCTCAATATTATGAATAAGTATAATCCCAAGAATAATTATAATAACTTAAATTTACCCTTATTATGCTACACCTCCTAAAAAATAAAAAAACAAGAAAAAAAATGTTTAACCTATTTATCATAAAACAATTTCTGTTCTATTTTTATGGACTTCTACTATTTTATTACCTATCTTAATTAAAACATTAGGAGTCTTGTCTTCAAGAACAATAAATGGGCCTTTAAAAATTGGATTACTTTTATCGCCAGAATTATTTCTAAGTAAAATTTTATCTCCAACTTCGTAATTTATTAATTTAGTATTTTTTTTATCGAAATAAACCTTTCTTTTCTGTTTTGAGTGTAATAAATTATTTTTAGCGTCGGACCAAGCCGTTTGTAATCGGTATTTTAACTCAGAAGGGTAATCGTCAAAATTGTAAAGTGGGTCAATTTTATTAACAATATTGGATGGTAAATTACATGTTTTCCCAAACACTAATTCATAAGGTGTATATTTTGTTTCAGTGTGTACACTATTATTGTATGAAAAACACCAAAATTGAAGCCACGAGCTCCAAGATTCTGAATTTTTAGCTGTTTGTATTCGCAAATATGCGTTTAGATGTTTGTGAGAGTTTTCGAGAGATCCCAAAGTTTCGTGATGATATGCCGTAGAAGACAGTTGTTTAATTTTCAAAATTTTACACGTTTCTTTTAAAGTTGAGCACACAAATTCAGTACCTTGGTCAGAAACTATACGTTTTGGAATACCATATCTCAAGATAAAATTATTAACAAAACTTCTTGCTAAACTTGTTGATTCCTTTGTTTTTAAGGGATAACACTCCACAAACTTTGAAAGTTCACATTGTAACGTTAAGACATACTTATTACCTTCATTATCCTCTTTTAAAGGACCAACTATATCTAAATAAATGGTTTGAAATGCTGAAGATGCCGTTGTCGTGACTGACATTGGTTGAATATTAGGCCTAGAGTGTTTAAAACGTTGACAGTCATTACAACGCCTAACGAAATCTTCAACATCCCTATGTAAAGTAGACCAAAAATAATATCGTTTAATATTATTATACATTCTATTCATTCCAGCATGACCTCCGGTCGGCAGGATGTGAAAATCATTAAGCACTATTTTCTTTTTCTCTAAGTCAGTTATTTTCTGGACGTCCTTAATTATACATATTTTTAAAACATTGTTTTTTCACTTCTAATATATTATCCATTATATTCTTTATTAATTGCGCATTTTCTTTATTTTTTTATAATAACTAATTCCGGAATATTATATTTTTGCATATTGCATTTAGATCTCTCAACGATGTATCTTGTACGAGCGCCGATCGAGAATCTAAACTATGCTTTATATAAATTATTTTTCTTTTTCAATAAATATAAAGTTGCCTAATTGCAAATCAATTGCTTGTTCCTTTATGAATTTTTCAAAATCTTCGCCTAAAAGAGAACTTAATTCATAAGAGTCTTTTGGACGTTTTAATAGTTCTACAACTCCAGGGTGATCAAGCCTGTCGTTAAAAGAATTATCAAAATCGACCTTATTCTCAGTCTGATTTAGAGTTCTACTTTGTTGTCGAGTTATGGCAAACATTGTCTGCTCGACTGTTTTTGACATATTTTTTAATTCTTCACACGAAAGTTCTATTCGCGATAGTGCATCAGCAGCTACGTTACTCTTACCTTTTATATATTTTATATCAAAGTCATATTCCTCGATAAGTAACCTAAACTTTGTGAGTCTACTGGATGGATTAGCCATACCAAACAGATATACTAAAGGACGATGATCTGTATAAATAACAAATTTCCTACCGTATAAATAACAAGAAAAATGCTTAATTCCAAAAACTATGGCTAATAACTCTTTTTCTATTGTAGAATATAGTTTTTCGGCTTTATTTAAAACTCTACTCGCGTAAGCTATAGGCATGTCGTCATTATTCGAAAGAATCGCACCCAGGCTATGACCTGAAGCATCGGTTTTTAAAATAAAAGTATTATCTGAAGAAAAGTTAGGATATTGTAAGACAGGAGGGTTAATTAATGCTGTTTTTAATTTTTCAAAAGATTGTTGACACTCAGGAGTCCATTTAAACGGAACATTTTTTCTAGACAAATAATTTAAAGGTACCGCAATTTCAGCAAAATTTTTAATATATTTTCTATAATAATTAGCAAAGGCAACAAATCTCCTGGCACCATTTGAATCTGTGGGTACCGGATATTCCTGAACAGCTTTAATTTTTTCAGGGTCAGGTAACACCCCTTTAGAAGACACTACATGACCTAAATACAAGAGCTCTTTCTTTAAAAATTCACATTTGTTCGGGTTTAATTTTAAATTTACATCCCTTAATCGTTGTAATACCTTAACTAAATTTACATTATGTTCCATTAAATTTTTACCAAAACAAATAAGATCATCTAAGTAAACGAAACAACTATCATAATTGAGCCCAGACATTGCGATTGTCATAGCTCTAGAGAAAGCGTTAGGGCTAATTTTTAGTCCCATGGGGAGACGAGTCATTTGGTATTGTCCTTTACTGCCTACTGTAAAAGCTGTATATGGCCTACTAGATTTATCTAATTCTACCTGATAATAGCCTTGAGACAAATCTAAATGTGAAAAATAAATAGCGCCAGATAACGAGTCAAGAATATCAGTTATACAAGGTAAAGGCCATTTTTCATCTTGTAGCTGAGAATTACAACCCCTATAATCTATAACAACTCTAAAACGTTTATTACCGTTATTATCAACTTTTTTGGAACTAACAAAAGAGGGGACGACCACTCAGATTTTGCTTCTTCAATTATGCCGTCCTGTAACATTTTATTAATTTGTTTATCTATTTCTTGTTTTTGAGAAAATGGTAACCTATATTGCTTTTTGTATACAGGAGTTGCATGTGGCTTTAAATAAATTTTTGTTTATAAATATTAGTGGTTGTTAACGGATCGTTATCTAAAAGAAACACGTCAGAGTATTTAGCACATATTTTTGTAAAGCAAATTTTTCTTTTTCTTGTAAGTGATTTAAATTTAATAAATTTAATAATTTTTCCACTCTATTAACGGAACAATTATCGTTAGACCCAAAATTACATACATCATAATTTTCAAGTAAATCAATTTTTGGTTCATGCAGTTCACTATTAAAATTTTCCCTAATATTATTAAACTCTAATTTTAGCCTATCTAACTTTTTTAATTTTCTTTCGGTTACCTCGCTACTACTTCGGTTTTTCTGCGTTGTCTTTCTTCAAATTTCTATAATTTACTTTTAGTTCTTCCAATAGATATCTGAATTCATCGCTTTGCTTTGACATCCCATATATACCATTTATTAAAATTTATTTGTCCAATTCCATACCATAATTGTCTATATTTATTTACCATTACCCTAAAAAAATTAAACCACTTCTCTGCTTCTGGATACTTCTTTGCGGATCTTCCTTTCAATTGCTTTGTTGCAGCGAATAAAATGCACCATCCCAGCAAAATGGCACCCAACACCAGCAAAATTACTGTTAAAACGTCTTGAATGGATCCAAATTTTGTCGAGTTTGTCTGGCCTCCACTATTACCAGCTTGTGCAATTATGACTTCCTCCTTTGACGGTGCTGATCCCATTTTTTATTATTATTTTACATTTTCCATAAGTTCTTATGCAGGATCGCCATGTGATAATGGTGCTTTTGGGGGAGCTTGAAATAAAGCGACTTGTTTCAACTATTCAAAACTAAACTCTATTCTTAATATTAAAATAATATAATTACATTGGCAGAAAATGCTTACATACTAGAAATTACAAATTAAACATATTGCACATATTGTCCTACATATACATGTTCGGTGAACTGCTATGAACTCTAATTGGGTTAATATACAATATGTTAAAACCTCAATATTATGAATAAGTATAATCCCAAGAATAATTATAATAACTTAAATTTACCCTTATTATGCTACAGTAGTCTATTAAGTATGCAACATAACAAATCATTTTTATTTGCAATTGAAGAGAAAATGTTATTCTGGGACTCTTTGTTTGACCTCCGGACAGTGCGGACGTGCGTAGAGGACTACAAAGTTCTTCCCGGAGTGGCGGCTAGATGTGTCGTACGAACGTTTTTACCTTCGGGGATCAAGGAAAGATTCACGCTAAATTGACGGCATCTTTCTTCTGGATCTAAGCGCTGTGAGCGAAGATTCCTATAAGCTGATGGTATCCTGTTTGGTGGTGAACACGAGGTATTTCTCAAATGGCGGGAAATAGATGGGCGTGCCATGGGAACTGTCAGTAGTGAAAGTAAAGGTTATACGTAACACCAGTAGCAGATCTTGGTTTGACAGCCGACAATTTATGCATTGCATCGATTGTTGAATTGTTTGTTTTCTTTTGAAATTTCTGGGAGCTACGAGCTCGATTATTCAGATTTTCCGCCGACGAAGCCCTGGAAAGCATAGTCCGGAAGGGGAGAGTGGTGGATTGGACCTGAAGGGACCAAAACCAAGGAAAAAAATAGAGAGAGAGAGAAAATGTTATTCTTCATAAAATTCGGAGCATGGCCCCAAACTGTGTGAATTTGTGAAACTAAATTTTGTTTTTATCCTTTTATTTAACCGCTTGCATTTGATTGCTAAGTTTGGATATTTAACAGGGTCCTAGAATTATTTAAGTGTGGCTATTAATAATGCAAATGTACTTTAAATATTATTGTGGGTATATCAAAATTAATTAAATAAATAAATAAACCTTTATTCGACGATGCGTTATTCATTCATAAATTTTAAAACTTTTTATTATACCATTTTGTTTTATTTTTTTTTATCAGGGCACTTTACTTTTAACCAGTTTTCAATCTTTTTGACCTACCCTATATATTACTGACCTTTTAATAAGACTCTCTACTTTTTATACGGTTTAAAAAATGCCCTAACTTTAATAAACCATAAAATTTTCTAACAAATGGCAAATTATTACTTTTTTGGGGACACTTATTTTTTTTCTTCTTTGGACAAACCACGAAGGCTAAAAGCCTAAATACTTACGTACCGTGGATGTCTTGAGCGAGGTAAGAGGGAGTTTGTTGACACGGGACTTAAATACTTGAAGATTTGGGAAGGAAGGAAAGCAGGTTCCACAATCTAGAAACTCTAGGGACAAAAGAACGAACAAAGTGAGAAGTTCGGGGCCTGTCCAGTTGGACCGTATAGGGATGCATACGCGCGGAACCACGAGTTTCTCTGTTGGGAACCGTGAGTGGAGGAACTATACTTGACAATTCTTCAGAGCAGAAGCCATGGAAGTACCTATAAAAAAGCGATAAATCCCCCACAGCCCGACGATGAACAAGAGAGGGAAGCCTTTCTGTAAGTGAAGGATCATTAATGAGACGAATAGCTCTTCTTTGAATAGAATCAAGAATGCTTAGGGTTGTGGGGGACGCCATGCCCCAGATATGAGAACAATATTCCAAGGGAGGTCGGATTTGGGACACATATAAAGTGTATAAATTAGAAGCGGAAAAATACTTTTTAGCTCGAAGAGAAATCCAAGCTTTTTTAAGCTGCCGTGGGTATAGATATAATGTGTTTATGTCAGTTAAGGTTACTTTCAAATGTGACGCCCACAAGATTGAAGGTGTCTTTGCTCTGTAAAACTTGGCCGCTCGTAAGTAGAGAATGAGTATTTAATGACTCTTTTCGCGACAAGGAACATGATAATGGACCACACTGTGCGTATCTATTTATAAAATACTTTTACACCAAATAAAAAGTGTTTAATCTATTAATGGTGTATTATAATTTCTAAACTATTTGAGTTTAAGATATTAAGAATTTTTATTTTGTAAACATTTTTGGCTAATGTGGCTTTTTATAAAAAGCAAAAATAAGGTCACTTTTAGGGTCATATAGTTTTTCTTTTCTCATGTGACTTAGTACATTTTTTTTAAATTTTACAAAACATTATTCTAATATTAAGTGTCATAAAAATTCCTGGGTAACTACCATCAAATTTTGTCTTAAGTAGCTGCATACATTGGTGTTTTCCTGATCCGCCAGTAGAAAACCTAACACAATAAACTGCAAAAAAACTTTACCAACACCCAAGGTTAGTTTATATTTATAAGGTTGCGACATATCCTCAACTTTTAGGCGGTTCGAGGTCGGGGACGCAAGGAAGGGCACTTCTCGGAGAAAAGTTGGCAAGACTGGGTAAAAATCAAAGCTGAAGATCAATCCAGTGGCGTCTAGAATTTGCGCATTTCATTTTGCATTGTTTTGGAAGTGATATTTGTTGAAAGATTTAATTCCAAATGTTTTTATTTAAAGTAAAAGAATTTACAACTTAATAACAATTAAAAACTGTTGTGTAAACGGTTGTCCTACTAATACAATAAACTATATATCTCCGGCACTGAACAACATGGCCGAAAAATGGGAGATGTGACGTCATAACACGTCAAAGCAATATGGCCGAATGTCGTGACCTTATATAGACCGACTTTGACCAACACCAATGTTTAAGTAAAGAAAATCGGTAAAACATTGGCAGTGTCAAGTGAGGATAAAATGGAAAAGAGAGTTTCTAAGTTGTTCAAGTTAAGTAAAAACAAGTAAATTTTATTATTAAATATGCAAAACCCGAATACTGATCGCTGGAAAACTTGAAAATTTTTAACTCATCAGGCAAAATGAGAACAGGCGAAATAGACATCATAGACCATTTAATTTTTTTAAGCAAAGAATATAATAGCTATTGCGGTAGCTAGTAATTCTGCGATTTGGAGGTAAAAAGTTGAGTGTCTAAACTGTGGTTGAAACAGTAAGAAACGTTATAAAAGTTAGGAGTTGAAGCCTAAATAAAGTAATTATTTATAGTAAGTTTAGTAACGCCTCGAAAATCCATTGTTTACATTAATTTAATTAATTAAACAGCTGATAAAAAATAACTTCGTGTAATTTTGTATGTTTTGACATATGTCAAAAAAGGGGAGTGTGTCCGTTAGGCCTTAAATAGGAACCGTCTCTGGTACTACAAAAAATCCGTGTGGGTCATATTAAAACAGTACGGGGCAGCCATTATCATAATGAACGTTGACAAATGGCGGCCGCCTCGACGGGACATCACAGTTCCACGTGAAGACCAAATAAATCATTCTAAACTGCGCCCTGGCGGTGGCCTAAGAATTACATTTAACTTGTAATTATGATGACGATTACATGTGTACACATTAAGTTAGGTCACAGTTTTAGTTTTAGTTGTAGTTTTTGAAATCTGAATTCTGTATGATATAAACAAAATATTATTTGGCTTTTCTCCAGATTAAAATTAAGAAGTTTATTTAACATTTAAAAAAAATTAAAACTTTTATATACAGGGTGGCCCACCATATTCGACACGGTCTGTAGCTGGATAACCATGGGGTTTTTAAAAAAGTAAATACTGAAACATATACAGGTTGGATAAGGCCACAGTATAAAATTATTTTACTCTATACAGGATGTCTCAAAAAAGTGTGACGTATCAAAGTTATATTTTTTAAATGGAACACCCTATATTTTATGACGGTTTTAGATTCTTCATAAAAAAATAATTTAAGTTTATTAATAGTACCAAGTGTCTAATTTTATTCGTTTTTGTAATATTTGTTTTTTTTTTTAAATGCAGGGGTGCAATTAAATTAATTTTATTTTAACAATATAAACTCCTTAAACTTTAAAATTTGTTACAAGATTAGGAAAAGTCTGCCTTATCATACGTAGGTCATATCGAGATCATAGATTATACAGGGTAATCAAAAAATAATTTCAATTTTTTAGAAAGTCAAATAGCAATATCTCTCTTATTTTAAATGGAACACCCTGTATTTTTTACACCACATGATGACAAACCAAATGCTCTTTCAAATGATGTATAGGTTGCCTATACCTGTCTTTTATTCTTTTTAAGTAAATTCCGTTTTAACATATTTTTATTCCAAATGTCTATTTAAATGTAAGTAGGCTGTGATATAGCTATGCCTATTTACTAAGCCGTTATTGCAAAATGTAAATTTGTTGGGAAAAAGCACAAAATTAAAATATTTTGTATTATCTGCCACCATTTTTAAAAATTCACATAAAAAAATTTATTAGTTGCTTATAATGCTACTTCCAATAACACTTATTTCAGCTGAATGTGGTAATGATAAAACTTGTGTTTTTAAACAATCCTAATAACGCCTCTGGTCAGTTATGACGACATTCTGTGACCTATAACTCGTTTCTTCCATTATCCATAATCACTGTGTCAAATTTTTTAAGCAACTATTAAGGATATCAGATGGTTTCTCCTGGAATATTTTTCAGGATTAACTCTAGACTAAAGTAAACCATTTTTGTCACATCCTACCAGTATTATATCATATTGTTGTTGTAGAAGAAGGATTTTTATTTAAAATCATTGAAATTTCTTTTAAAACTGACTAAAACACTAGTAATCAATAAATGGTCGTTGTTATTTTCCTAAGAAAAATATTAATGGCTGCTATGTCACAGCCAACTTTAATTTAAATAAACATTTGAACCAAAAATTGGTAGAAACAGATTTTACTAAAAAGCACAAAAGATTGGTATAGGCAACCTATACATCATTTGAAAGAGTATTTTATTTGTCATCATGTAACGTAAAATAATACAGAATGTTCCATTTAAAATAAGAGAGATATGGTTATTTGATTTTCTCAAAAATTAAAATTATTTTTTGATCACCCTGTACAATATTTGATCTTGATTTGTCCTATGTATGATATGGCAGACTTTTTCTAATCTTGTTACACATTTTAAAGTTTAAAGTGTGAAAAATGTTAAAGTAAAATCAATTTAATTTTACCTCTGCATTTTTCAAAAAAATCAAATATCACAAAAACGAATAAAAATAGACACTTAGTACTATAAACAAACTTGAGTTATTTTTAAAGTAGAATCTATAATAAAACTTTTCTCAGTTTTCTAACAAGTTTATCAGTATGTTTAGGTAAATTGTTTACCACATATTTGGTAAACTATTTACCACATTTAGAGACGCAACCATTTTCCCACTTCCCGTCTGGCGTCTTATTAAGATTTTATTTTATTGGATTAAAATAATTTCAACCGAGAGCTAATGAACCTTTGTTTATAGATTGAAACCTTTGTATTATAAGTAACTTAATATTAAATATTTCATTATTTTATTTCTTTTAAAGCAATCATAACTTTTATTATATTGTGTAAGAGCAGAGTAGTTCTTTATAATATATAGAAGTTTTAATTTTCTTAAAATATTAAATACACTTCTTAATTTTATTCTAAAGAAAAGCCAAATAATATTTTGTTTAAATTTAATCTTCCAGAAAACAAATAAAGCATAAAATTCTGTATGGTATGTTTTCGAATCACTGAAAAAAATATCTTTAAACAAAAGCCTTAGATTTAATTTGAGAGAATTGTGACTTTCATATGTGTTAAAGAAATAGGATCTCAAACAGAAAAAAATATGTTTTCAGCTTTGCGTACTAAATTCAAAAAGGCACTTTTGTAATAAAAATAACCTTATTTTATTTAGTGACCCCAATGAGTCTACATTAAAGAACGATGTATTCCGTTAAAAACATCGAGCGCTTTCCCACTGAGAGATTCTTTCTTTAAGACAAGATAGTAAATACCACAGACTAAAATCGTAATCCTACCTTTGATACCGTACTAAAAACATAATTCACATTAATACATTAAAGAACGATGTATTCCGTTAAAAACATCGAGGGCTTTCCCACTGAGAGATTCTTTCTTTAAGACAAGATAGTAAATACCACAGACTGAAATTAAATTTAATTCAATTAAGATAATTATATTAAATAAACAACTAGTTCTCTTTTTGATAGTTAAGAGAGGAATTCCTGCTTATCATGTCATTCACCGAGACCTCTTTTCTCCATCGATGATGCGTTTTGCCGAACCTCATAGGACTTATCAAACTGGCTGTCCCGGGTCCAAGTTGAATAATACGAATAACAAGTGTATATTATAAAAAACTTTCGTTGATTGACGGTAGGATATAATCGTACCATTGATACCGTACTAAAAAGCAGTGAATACTTATATTAAAGATGTTCTTAGACATAAAGGTTAAAGATTTTGGTATAGGTTTTTAAAATAAGAACCTATTATTTTAAAGAAAATTCATTATTATTTTGATAGAAACATTTAATATTTCTTTTGTTTAAAATCTTAAAACTTATATTTAAGATATTAAAGAGCTTAAATCATAAATCTTTAGGTTCTTATTTCTTGATTCTGATATTCTTAAAATAATACTAAGGATATTTTAATTTAAAGAATTTCTTTTACATTAAAGACATAAATTAAAGTATTTTTTCTCCCAGTTTAAGAACCACTATTATTTTAAAGTAAGAAATAAATCTTGGTTTAAAAGCACAACTATTCAAAAAGAATGCATATTTTTAAAACCTTGTATTTGCTTAAAACAAGACATTTTTTAAAGAATACTTAGTTAACCTAATTTTACCTATCAGAAAAATTTACAAATTACTAAGGACTGAAAAACTAATCAAAATATTAATTTTATTTTGGAAAATGGGCTTGTATTTTTACTTATCTTAAAACATATTTTTTTTAAGTTGTGCCACTATTGTAGCTCACAAACGATTTGTTATTTCCTAAATGACCTAAACACGCCTCTGGATAAATATGAACAGAGGCAAACAAAAACCAATAAAAACATTTCCGGGTTGCCACGTGATGTTTAGGATCATTAAGAAAAAATATAAAAAGTCACCATGGACAGCCAGGGAGTTATAAATATTTGGGGTAACTTTTTATGTCCAATTATATATCGATAAACAGTTCTTTAATGTGTTAAACGGCATTTTTGAAGAATGAAAACTCTAATTTTTCTTCTTTAGCTTCTTATACCGACTTCAAAGAAAGGAGGGAGTTATATGTTCGACACCTATGTTTTTTTATGTATATACACCGATTACTCTGTCAATTGTGAACCAATTTAAAAAATCTTTTTATTTGAAAGAGTGCACTTTCGGAGTGGTCCCATACGAAAACCCAGTCAGGATCGCGAAAGACAAATATACTAGACTTATTTTTCAGACAAAGCTGCCTCTAGTAGATATAGGCTATCTATGCTAGATGTTTGAACAATCAAGGTAGCATATGTAATGTCAAAATATTTTTATTTGTCATGTCGTTGTCACTTACCTAATGGTTCATATTTTTATTTATTCTTTGTAATGTGTAATTGGGTGTATTTTATTTTTGCGCGTCAGGTGTTTTCTTTTATATCCAACTTATACCTATTAGGGGTAGCATTGCTGTTTTTTGCGCAGAGTTTACGTGACGGAAAAAAACAAGTGCTCTTTTTAGTGGATTTTTACCAATTAGATAATAATAATAAAAACTAAAAAAAAAATATTTAAAAAAAGTAAACCGACATTAGAAAAATCAATTATCGCACTAAAAATTTAAAATTGATGAATAAAAAACAAATATAGAAAAATGAAGTCGGGTAATAACATAATAGCATTAAAGTATAAAAATCTTTTGTGTATTTAGTTAATAACATTTAGTAGTTTAGCGGAATGTTATTACCCGACTTTATTTTGAATTTTTCTCTTTTTAGTTTATTATTTTTAAATTTATAGTTTTAATAAATTTTATTTATCTTTTTAAAGCCGGTTTAATGTTAAAAAGTAGTTTATGTAACAAGTGCATAAAGTAGTACTTTTTTACGAATGGGAAGTTTGACAGCACTAGCCGCTAGGCGAGGACCGTATAAAAATTTTCCAAAATACCATTTTATACATGTTTTATTTATCTAAACTCATTAATTTTAATTTTTGCAGCACCACCATTATATGGCAACAAAAAACCATCATATATATTAATATCCCCTTCATAACTATGCATTTATTATTTAATTTTAGAAAATTGTATGTACTTTTTGTAGAAATAATACTAAAACAGTTTAAATTCCTTTTAATTTCTTAGTCATCCAAATTTATTATTTTTATTTTCAGTAATTTCCATTAAATTTATTTGCAAACTGTCAAATTTTAAAACTAGTGACACATGAACTAAAAGAAATAATGACGAACTCCAAGGTTACTTGACCGTTTGGTTCAGTTGATGTCTCGTTTACTGTTTACATTGCATAAACTGATATTTACTGAAGTATATTGAAGTAGGCATTGAAACAAAACACTAATTTAAAGTGTGAAAAAAAAGTTCCTTTTTTTAACACTTTATGTAGTGTACTAGAATGGAGTACTTTAACTTTATGTTAACGATTTAAAAAACAGTATTTTTTAACGAATGTACAAAAAAAACTTTTTATTATCTTTATTTAAATCAAGACAATAAGGGCTTTTTATAAGCATTACTTAAAAATATATTTTTTATGAAAAATATTTTCTCATGTATATAGGTACTTCACCAAAAACCAAGCGTGCAAAATCTGCAAAGTTCTGCGGTCATATATCGTGACAAAAGCATATTAGGCCATACCAAAGTACCCTTTTTGATGGTAACTAATTTAGTGAACCTCACGAATTTAGATACCAAGCGACGTTCTTCATCATTGTATATACATTAGGAGGACGAAAAATAGGTGGTATTTTTAAAATTGTTAGAGTTAGAAAAGCAGATCCGGATTAAGTATTATACTTATAAAATTAAATATATTTTAGCATATACCCTAAGGAACTTTTCATATTGCATATTATTTCCCAAAAGGTAATAATATGCACACATCATAACATATTATGTTATGATATGTCATATATTAAATACATTGTTAAAAATAATTCCCGATTGTACATAAAATTTTTATATAATATACAGGGTTATTTTTATGTTGGTACTTTTCTTTTAACACTGTACAGAACGCAAGAAAATAAGGATCATTTTAAAATAGCATTATGTCCAAAAATGCATTCTTTATGAGATACAGGGTATTGAAGTTTTAAGAAAAAAAACCTTTTCTATCAATCGAAATTTCTCTACATATTTTGATCATTACATTACATTTATTACTGTAAAAATAAAAATAAAATACCAGTGGCATTCAAACAAAATTTGTATTGAAATTTTTGAAGAAAAAATAGTACGCCACTGCTTTTTCTTTGAATACAGACGATTTTTGAAATACTCAATTACTTTGGGGTATTTTTTTTAATTTTTGTACGACGAACGATTTTCGTTTTAGAGCATAAAAGCCAATTTGATGCAGGACAATAAAACCTGATATGGTGTTGTGTATGTAATTTTTTGTCTAATTTGTATTAAAGTAAGGTAAAATACCTAAATTACTACAATTTTAATATAATTTAAAAGTTTTTGCCTTTAGAAAGCTTCAACAGAGTCAAAAATCTAACTTAAAAATAAAACACCATATTAGATTTTATCGATTTTGCCATGCATCAAAATGGCTTTATTTTTTTAACAAAAACCGTTTGTCGTCGGAAAAATATTAAAAGACCAAATTAGCCACAAAGTAAATGAGTATTTCAAAAATAATATTGATCCAAAGGCGTACTATTAAAAACAAAAAATAATACAAATCTTTTTAGAACGCCACTGGTATCTTTTTTAACTTTTACAGCAAAAAATAATACGTAATGGTCAAAAAAGTTTACCATATTTTGTGGAAATATCAAAAGTGGTAGAAAAGTAATAATAAAAAGGCATTTTTTCTTAAAATTTTAATATTTTTTCGGGCATAATTTTATTAGAAAAATTATCCTATTTTCTTGCTTTTTATACAGTGTTTAAAGAAGAAGAAAGGTACCAACTTTAAAAAACCCCTGTATTTGTTTTATTCTATTGGTTTTTTTCAGGAGATATTTTAAAAATGCATCATCATATCATTGAAATTGTGGTAAAAATTACTAAACCTATGCACCCTCTTCGAGCTCCCTCATTCAAAAAAATCAAACAAAATGACAATAATGACAAACACAATATTTTTTAACACAAAATTATTTCACATCGTAGTGAAACATGTAGTCACAGCCTTAAACCGTGTGTTTTTTTACCTATAGAGGCCCCTGGAGCCAATTCTAGACGTGTAAGGCCATTTCCAAGCTCGGATTCGGAATCAAGGTCGAAAAATACATGGAAGTACATATGTCTGATTCTTGTGTATGAACTTTTTTTTGTGAGTGTAATTGGATTTTTCTGTGGCCGACTTGCTGGTGTACCTTAATTTACCTCCTTAATGCCCCCTTAAAATTGGTGTTTTACCTTATATAGGAATATATTCAGTATTTAAAATATCAGAGGTGCAAACTTTCGATAGATTTGATACGAAAATGAAGCTACAATTTAAAATGATCGTTTTTTTCTACTTTACCTACCAGAGTCCAATTTGTTATAGTTATTACAAGCTATTAAAAAATACTATTTTAACCCCCTTAAAATTTTTGTAAGGAATAGTTTTTAAAGAAATGCGTCACAAGATAACCTTGTATGATACACAAAATGTAAATGTACAAGAAATATAGATTTTTAGTGTTACTTTTTTGGCATTAAGATTTATTTAAAAACTTTTTGTTTGGCAAAACACACTTAATTTTACGATAAAATACCCTTTCTTAAATTTCTTATAATAGTTTTTGCAGAATAGTTTTGGTATCCAATTTCTTTAAAAAATGGACAGGTTTGCAAGGCGTATATGGCCAATCTATTGCAAATATGTATCAATTTTTGTTTATAATGTATATTAAACTAATGGTTAAGTTTTATTTGTATCATTTAAAAAAATTAAACCTTAAATCCCTTTTATATCTAAAAAATGAAATATCTAACTACAATATTCTGTACCCTACCCAATTTGCAAAAAGTCAATTTGTTAAAACCGTTATTGGATTGTTCAATTACTTTTCAAAAACTATCAAACCCATTTGAACGAAATTTAGAAAACGATTAGACTGAAGAGCGGGCGAATGTTTAGCAAACGAGCGATATTTTGAAATGGCCACACCGATACTAAGCGGGCGGGGGAAAATTAACGTGCAGCCTTTGTGTACCACTGGACTGAAGTGTGAGCGAGCGACAAGCAAGCGATTGTTTTAAAAACTTATGCATAACTAAAAGTGGCCACATTGACACTTGGCGGGTTGGCAAAAATTAACGTGCAGTCTTCGTCTTGTAAAAATCGCATGCTCGCTCGAATTTCGCCAACTCTACAGTGTGACCGTCAATTTCGCCTGCAAATAATCTTTCGCTCGCTTGTTGCTTACCCGCATTTCAGTCTGGCTGTTAACTTAGAATAATATTTCTTATGGTATTTGTCTGGAAAAAATCCCCAAAAACGTCTGAAGGGTTCAAAAATATTATGCAAAATAGTAATTTATGTGACAAGTGCATAAAGTAATACTTTTTTTCACGAATGGGAAGTTTGACAGAACGAGCCGTTAGGCGAGTGCGACAATCCCATACGTAAAAAAGATACTTAATGTGTTACATTCTATATTTTTTCCACGACCGTATAAAATTTTTCCAAATTACAAGTTTTTACATGCTTTATTTATTAAAAATGATTAATTTGAATTTTTGCAGCACAGCTATATTACAAAAAAATCATAGCCTCCTTATTGTTTAAAAGACAGTTATCCTCTTCACAACTATGCCATTATCATTTAATTCCAGAAAATTGGATGTACCTACTTTTTGTAGAAATAATACTAAAACAGTATAAATTCCTTCTTCATTTCTTAGTCATCCAATATCATTATAACTATTATTTTTAAATAATTTCTATTTAATTTATTCGCAAACTGTCAAATTTTAAAACCAGTGACACATGAACTAAAAGAAATAATGACGATATCAAAGGTAACTTAACCGTTTGGTTCAGTTGATGTTGCGTTTAGTTTTACATTGCATAAATTGATATTTAAGTTTATTGTAGTAAGCTTGGAAACAAAACATTAATTCAAAGTGTAAAAAAGCTTTAAAGTGTTAAAAAAGTTACTTTTTTAACACTTTATGTAGTGTACTAGAATGGAGTGATTTATCTGTAGGTTAACGATTAAAAAACTGCATTTATTTTTAACGATCGTGGAAAAAATTTTTTTTTCTTTCTATCCCTTTAATCCTAAAATTGCGTCAATTAATACAGTGTCAACATTACACAGTCATAATCAATAATCTGAAAAATAAATATGGATGATTGCAGCGAAAATCATAATAACCCCTACCTGGGCACTGCGCAGTCCCCTTGTGGGCATGCGCAGTAAACATTTTCTGACTAGCGAAAAACAAAACAACAGGAACAAGGAACAGTTTAACATTTTGTATATGATTCATTTATAAAGAAAATATACCAAGTAATTTTGTTTCTAGGGATACATATTTAAATATTTTATTTTAAGTCTGTATTCGTATTTCATAGCAGTCCCTAAAAAGTAAACCGGTTTTAAATTGGGGACTATTTTTTGTTGTATAATTTTTAATTTTTCGGTCGTATCGCTGATTTTATTGTAATTTAGCAAACGGGAGTGCTTAGAAGCACTGACCTCAATTTAAATTCCGTTTTTTTTGCTAAAACACCTTATTTTTGATTCATGAGGACCCACTTTGACTCAACCTCAAACCTGCACGAATTTTTTTCCGCATTATTATCTTCCTTCTTAACACTAACAGAGCGGGGACACATTTAACCTTGTGGGCGTCACATTTGAGAATAACCTTAACTGGCATAAACACATTGTATCTATAGCCACCGCGGCTTCAAAAAAGCTTGGATTTCTTTTCCGAGCCAAAAAGTATTTTTCTCCTTCCAATTTATACACTTTGTATGTGTCCCAAATTCGACCCCCTCTGGAATATTGTTCTCATGTCTGGGGAATGGCATCCCCTACTACCCTCAGCATTCTTGATGCCATTCCAAAGAAGGGCTGTTCGTCTTATTAATGATCCTTTACTTACTCAAAGACTTCCTTCTCTTGCCCATCGTCGAGCTGTGGGAGATCTATCGCTCTTCTATAGATACTTTTACGGCTTCTGCTCCGACGAATTATCCGGTATAGTGTGAACACCTAGTACAAAAAAGTATACATTTTGGGAATTTTAAATATAATTGGGTTACTTAACACTGGGAAATTTGGTACATAAAACAATACGTGAAGTGTCAAGGTTTAAAAAGTAGAAATCAAACAATTTTCTAGGTTACTCTTATAATAATAAAACAAAAACATTAAACAAGCGAGTTACCTAGAAATGCAAAACAAATACTGAAAAATTTAATATTTAAAGAGAACAAAATTTTAAGACGGGGATTGATTGTTTATTAGATAAGAAAGAGTTAGTAAAGTCAAGTAAAGAGTTAAAGTTTGAGTTAAGCCCCGTACGGGCTATCCCTAGGGATATGCCCGTACTAAATTTAGTTAGTTCAATAAGTTACGTTGGTTTTTAATGCAAAGTTAGTGTTGATGGTCCACCGGTCTCATGGTCCCAAGAAGATAGTTCCATATGGTACATTTGCCCCAAGTGACGTAAAGTAACCCTATATGTAATTCCAAAATTATAACGTCACATATGGTGGAGGCGCCCCCGTTCCCAGTGACCTTTGTGAAACGTCGGTTATGGTAAGCTGTGCCCGCCCTAGTTCCAGTGCCCTTTGTGAAGCGATAGGAAAAGTCGCTTATGGTACGCCCTTCCTACCCCTCAGTTTATTTGTGGAAGAAAATACCATATATATGGTAAAGGCGTCCCGTTCCCCGGAGAAGAAATGTGTGTGAAAGGACGAAGATGGGGAAAAAATATGTTGCGTAGCGTAGCTGCAAGGAGGTAGCAGCGTAGCTACAAGAAAAGGAAGATAAGGTATATCTTCAGTTTTCAAATATGGCTAAATGGTGTTAGCCAGAGGTGATAAAGAAGAATATGGAAATATATTTATTTGTGTCGAAGTTGTATGGTACGTCGTGAAGACGGAGTTCAGAAGCAGCATGAGGCTGCATTAGCACTGGAAGCCGCAGCTCTAGTATGGGGAAGAGCTCTGAAGTATGGTCTTGAATGGTGGGGTACAAGACAGTTAAGCGGCCCTGAGAAAGCTCAGGATATGGGGAAATTGGCATGAAGTTGCAGTAACCTGATGTGGAAGAAGAAAATGGGAATGAAAGGCAGACAATGGTATGTGGAGAAGAAGTACGGGACAAATGGCCAATGGAACGCACCATCAAAAACATGGACAGGGAGGCAAGGTGAACGCAAATTTTTTAAAAAAGGCTAGTACAAGAAGAATGTGGAATATTAGGTTAATTTCTAAGTATAAATATTAAAGAAAAAAATTGATTTTCTTTTTTATGTAAGAGATATTTTTTTGTTTTTAAACTATCCAATAAATTTAAAAAAGGGCAAAAGATGAAATAGAAAAAAAGTCAAATAATTAATAGTACATGTAAAACATAGTTAATTGTCTTCTTTCCCACTGGTATATTAAATAAGTCATTGAATTACTTTTTAATGGTTCAACGTTTTGCTGACGAGACAAGGCCAAGTTCACTTTTATTGTTACGGAACTGATCAGTTTTAAATAACACAAACTTTTTTGCTTATTTAGCTGTTTGTATAGTACATAAATATCTAGTAAACTTAAAGATTAATTAAAAAAATTACAATTTATGAGTAAAAATAATTAGGTCATTTTTTGTCTAAAAAATAATCTTACCGTTAAAACTATATTTATTTAAAGTACCTACTTAAAGAAAAGCTTAAAAAGGTTTTTAACAATTAAGCTAAAATCTTATTTGAACTAATTATTTCAGCAAAAACATCTCTAGAACTTTTTAAATAATTATTTTAGATAATTTATCCGGAAGAATTTTTTAAAATTTCAAAAAAAAAAAAGAGTCAATGTTAAATATAACCTAAATGAATTATTTTTTAGAAAAAAAACTATTTTTACATTTTTTCGTGCATTTTTTGAAAAAAAATTAATTGGAAAAAACAAAAAAATTTAATAAAACGTTAAGATTATTTACGATAAATATAATTTATACAATAAGTAACATAATGTTAGGTTTTAAATATTTGTAAGCTATATGGAACTATCGTTTTTCGATAATATTGCTAATTTTTTTAAAGGTTTAAAGTAAATTTGTTTGATTTCTAATAGCGTTGTGGGTCCAACGCTTTCAGGGAAGGGCATATGTGAACACCTAGTACAAAAAAGTATACATTTTGGGAATTTTAAAAATATACATTTTTGGGAAATTTAAATATAATTGGGTTACTTAACATTGGGAAATTTGGTACATAAAACAATACGTGAAGTGTCAAGGTTTAAAAAGTAGAAATCAAACAATTTTCTAGGTTACTCTTATAATAATAAAACAAAAACATTAAACAAGCGAGTTACCTAGAAATGCAAAACAAATACTGAAAAATTTAATATTTAAAGAGAACAAAATTTTAAGACGGGGATTGATTGTTTATTAGATAAGAAAGAGTTAGTAAAGTCAAGTAAAGAGTTAAAGTTTGAGTTAAGCCCCGTACGGGCTATCCCTAGGGATATACCCGTACTAAATTTAGTTAGTTCAATAAGTTACGTTGGTTTTTAATGCAAAGTTAGTGTTGATGGTCCACCGGTCTCATGGTCCCACGAAGATAGTTCCATATGGTACATTTGCCCCAAGTGACGTAAAGTAACCCTATATGTAATTCCAAAATTATAACGTCACAATAGTCCCTCCTCTTGCAGCTCCCAACAGAGAAACTCGTAGTGCCGCGCGTATGCATCCCTATACGGTTCAATTGGACAGGCCCCGAACTTCCCATTTCGTTCGTTCTTATATCCCTAGAGTTTCTAGACTGTGGAACCTACTGCCAGCGGAGGTCTTTCCTTCCCCCAAATCTTCAAGTTTTTAAGTCCCGTGTTAACAAACTTCCTCTTACCCTGCTTAAGACACCCATGGTACGTTAGTATTTGGGCTTTCAGCCTTCGTGGATTGTCCAAAGATAAAAAAACTACCTTGACACAACAAAACTGAATGGTTGGTATTTTATCATAAAGCAGTTAGTTTTTCTGTAACTTGTTCTGATAAGTTCAATTTTACCTGGATTTTACGATTGGGAAATCCCAAATTATAAATTAAAATAGGATGAGTGTGGTCCTGTCACTGTATAGGTAAACGTTTTTCAGTGTTGCAACCACTATATTTATTAAAATACAGCAAATTTTGTCAATGTTGCCAACACTATATTGGGTTTTAAATGAAAAATGCTAACTTTTATAAGAACTGCGCATGTGCAAAGGTGTAAAGCAATTCTCCCAGTGTGGGGTAAAAATTTCGTGCGCAGGTCTATTGAAAATATATGGGGATCATTTTCTATTAGCAATCCTTTTAATTTTTAGATCATTGGTCATAATACCTTAAACCTACCCTGATTAATATCTACTCTGTATAGGCATCTCAAAACTTTTTATAATATTGTTTCACTAAGTATATAGGTCAGGATTCGGGATACCGAAGACCACTTAATTATGCATCAGCAGGCAAATTGTATAAAAATGGGTGTTCAGCAGTAATTTCAGTGGTTCATGCCGGTACGGTAGTCACGATATGGGCAAATTAATTAAACTAATATTGGTAATATTCGAAGGACTTGTGGTTTCGAGTAGAGAATACTGCCCATAGGCGTACATTGTTAAGATATTGTAATGTACGGATTTTTAATAATTTATTTGAGAATAGAAGTGGTTATTGAAAAAATAAATAATAGTTTAAAAAACTAAAAAAACATGCTTTTATATGCAACCGAACTAAAAATTAGAAAATAATTTTTCATTAGAAAGAGTTTGTATTACAGTAATAAAAGGTCAAACAATGAGTCATAATTATATACCTCAAAATAAAATTATAATAAAATTTAAGATAATAACAGAATAATTCACTTCAGAGTAAAAAGCGTGGGGTGCATTTTACTATTTTTTCATAACTTTTCCCTCATAGATATTTACAAATGAAATAATTATAACATTTAATATATTAAGCACCCTACGCTTTTATTCTGAAGTGAGTTATTCTGTTATTATCTTAAATTTTATTATAATTCTATTTTGAGGTATATAATTATGATTCATTGTTTGACCTTTATTACTGTAATACAAACTCTTTGCAATGAAAAATTATTTTCTAATTTTAGTTCGGTTGCATATAAAAGCGTGTTTTTTTAGTTTTTTAAAATATTATTTATTTTTCATTTTTGAGTTCGATATATCAATTAGTTTTCTGCGGACATGTGATATTGAAATGTTTCACGAACTATTTCGTAATCTAATCATTTCATTTAAAGCTTCACTGTTGCATGGGGTATCAGAACGCAACTACTCCGAACAAGTTTCTGTCAGCCTTATGCTGAGAGTACGTCCGAAACTGCACGCATGCGCAGATCGAGCACTAGCTCTTTCTCTGTTACTCTCCTACAGAAAAATCTATAAAATAATTTTTTTATCCTGGCAATCCTAATCTGGATAACGGGATACTGTTTGCAGATTATTGCATTGTCGTGGGTCCTTGATACGTGTGCATAGTTTCAAAGAAATCGAATCGCTGGAAGCTGGTGAAAATTAAGCTTAAAAATTCCGTTACCTACATACATACATACATACAACCCAAGCTAATAAAAGCGTGTTAAAAAAGGCACTTTATGCATGTGTTACATACCATATTTTTTCTACGACCGTATAAAATTTTTCCAAATTAGCAGTTTATACATGTTTTATTTATTTAAACTTATTAATTTTAAATTTTGCAGGAAAGCCATTATATTGCAAGAAAAAATCATAGCCTGCTTATTTTTTAAAAGAAAATTATACACTTCATAACTATGCCGTTATAATTTAATTTTAAAAATTGTATGTACTTACTTTTTTAGAAATAATACTAAAATAGTATAAATCCCTTTTCAATTACTTAGTCATCAAAAGTCATTATTACTATTAATTTTAAATAATTTCTATTAAATTTATTCGCACACTGTTAAATTTTAAAACTAGTGACACATGAACTAACAGAAATAATGACGAAATCAAAGGTTACTTGACCGTTTGGTTCAGTTGATGTCGCGTTTGCTGTTACATTGCATAAATTGATATTTAAGTTTATTGTAGTAGGCATGGAAACAAAACACTAATTCAAAGTGTGAAAAAAGTTTCAAAGTGTTAAAAAAAGTTACTTTTTTAACACTTTATGTAGTGTACTAGAATGGAGTACTTTTAACTTTATGTTAACGAATAAAAAAACTGCCTTTTTTCTAATGGTCATAAAAAAAATTAATTATTTTTAACTAGTAGTCTGGTGCCCTATTTTTGTTTTTTTACGCGAAAGCGTGTCAGCCTCTTACCGCAGCGATCCGGGTTCGAATCTCGGAGTCGGACATCGGATTTTTAATAGCTTGTCACCTCACAGTTGGCAATGGCAAACCACTGTGTAGTATTCTGCCATTTCTAGGTAGTAGTTATTTAAAAATAACGTCCGCGGTGGCACTACCGCGTTGTCTAAAAGGTGCTGTGAAATGCAACTGCATGTTTCCGTGCTTGGATAACGTTGACGGAACACGACAATATTGGGTTAAACATCCAGTAACCCGGCACTCACGGTACACTAAAAAATAAAAAAACGAAAAAAATCAAGAGATCAAATTTGTTGTAGCGAAAAGAGGATTCAGAATTTTTTTTTTTTAAGCTAAGTAGGTGAGTGCCAAATTTTATAAGAATACGTCATCCAACAATTTTAAAATTATAGTATGAAAACGATATTTACTTCAAACTGTAACACACTGTAGCTCTAAAAGTAAGAGGTCTTATTATATCTTTATAAGAACTTTTCTACTTAATATAGGTCTAGAAGTCATATCCTGTATTTTTAGTCATCAATTATTTTACATCCTGTATTATTTTTTTTAAATTCTTAAGCAAAAGAATTTTCTATATGATCCGCCTATGGTTGCCGTGATCTATTCCATTATTTTGCATATAATTCACCTTAAAACCAGGGTGAGAACTTGCATGCAAAATTTCTAGGAAGTTGTTAAAAATATTTAATGCCATAATTCGCCGTTTTCCAAACCGCAAATCGTACAACCTGCAAGTTTGTCTTTAATTTTGTTGTTTTTTGACTGAAATATTTTAAAAGGTGTCTTTAAGTCAATGGCACACAGTTCGCAGATTGGTTGTTTGTAAGTAATGACACAAATTTGCTCTAAACGGGCAAAAAAAAGAGTTTAATGGTTGAGATTACGAATGTAGCGCTGTTTTTAGTTTGCATAATATTTGGGTCAAATATTTATGTACATATGTTTTTAATATTTTAAAGATTCTCTTTCCATTTGGAATATAATAGTCTTATGTAAATTATTTAATGTTTGCGAATGAGATGGTTAATACAAGGTGTTACATAATGGTTTAAAGAAAACTGAAGGGCAGATTCTACAGTTTTTTTAGTAAGTACATATGTTTAAATTTATTTGGACAATTTTTAAGCATATACAGGCTGTTACAAATTCGAGGGCCACTTTAGGATCTCGGAAACGTTAAGACATACGGGGTTGGTAAAATTGGGGCAAAGGTTCCCATCTAACAATATTCTGTTTTAAAATTTTTAGCCGTTCCGTTAGCATTATCCAGAAAAAAACAAAATTTTACAAAACAGTTTTTTTCTTAGTTTATTTAAAGAGATACCTTTTTAAAACAAATTTCACATTATTTTTAAAACTTTTTTACTTCATAAAATAATAACATTAAAATTAAAATCCGAAATTTCGTCGTTGAGCCATCATATTTATATTATATTTTCTGATATTTTTAAAACATTATCTTTTTGATTTTAAAAACGTAACATACTAGGATTTAAGAATAAGGATAAAGAATTAAATTAAAAATCCCACATTACTGTTTTTTGAGCAATCAAATGTGTAGTTTTGGTTGCATTATCATGACAACACAAGTATTTATCGGAATTTTTTTCTCCTGCCTGGGGTACCCTGGAGCAAATTATAGTGGCCATTTTTTGACATAAACATTGAATTTGTTTTAAAGTCATGTCTGTCATTCACATACATAATTAAAGAAAATGTTATTTTGTACCAGTTGTAGTATTTCAGACGCAACATAATATGAAATAATGTAAGGTTTTAAGTCCCTAAATGACAATTTTATACAACTACAGTTAGTAAAATAATATCATAGGACTGAAGTAGTAGACATAAGTGAAGAGCCAACGAAAGCAAGGTATAGGTCTAAAAAATAAACTATTTTTACCAACTGTAGTGATATAAGTGATATATAATATAAGAGAATAAACAATGATAAGCTCTAAAATTACATATATTTGCAACTACAATTGGTAAAATGGAAAATACTTATTTTATGGTAAAATTTTAAAGCGCGTGTCAAAGTTACAAATATTAAATTTAAAAGAATATTATTTAAAACAAACTTGGTGTGAAATTTTCTTACCGAATACCACAGGTGCTTAAATTATTCCGGGAATTTTTCTCAACCTCAAATATTTTAAGAAAATTCCCCCTTGCCTGCGGCTTGAGATAATTTTCAAAATATTCGTGGCGTTGAAAAAATTTCCGAAAATAAATTTAGCAATAGTGGTATTATAGGTAAAAAATATTGGAAAATTTAATTTTCTTTTTGTAATAAATTATTTAAAAATGTTACCTATTTTTAATTCCTAAAATTTTTAAAAAGAACAATAGACACAGTTTTCCATTTAAAATAACCGAGTAAATTGCACTGCAACGTAGCTAATATTAAATATTATTTTCTGAACACTCTGTAGATAATTTTTAATAAAAAATTGTAATATGTGAAATGACACAGATTGTGGTGCAACTAGCCTCTAGTTTTTGTGGGATATAAATTCCAGCCACCCTGCCCCCTAGTTGCGCCACTGGACACTATTTTTAAGCAATGTGACGTTATATACAAAGTTAATCGTAAGGAAGGTAAGATACATTAAAATTTTGTTTTTGGTATAAATCTTTTAAAAACCTTACATTTTTTATCTGGGAAACGCTAATAAGATTTACAAATTTTTTCCACAATCCTTAAAAAACTAATATACAGGGTGTTTCATTTGAAAAATCACAAGTGTGTAATGTGACTATTTTTTTAGAACACCTAGTATAATTTTCTGTAATTTTAAATTTTTCTTCCAAAATACCCACATATGCCTAGAAAAAATATTTTGAAAATATAGGTATTCCCGTTCTTGTAACAGAGACCAAGGCGTTTGTGCTGCGCCACCTTGTAGATAGAGGGCGCGGTACATACATTTTTCAATGATATTCTCTATAAATTTAAAAGTTATTGAAAACATGGAAGGAAAATTATTCTTTAAAATACGATTTCACGATAACAGTTTTTTTTTTGTTATGTGAGCAGGTATTAAAAAACAGGATTTTATAAAATATTTCTTTGGACACGGTCGAAGGATTTGAACACGTGCGCCAAACCTTTTGTTTTTAAATCTTCCAAACGCCGTATTAGGAAACTTTTTGCCCACAGATATTTCTGCGACTTTTTGTTCGAAACACAAAACAATAGTTCCTGGCGAACATTATAAACCCACTTAAATATCATCTATGGGAAGGACAGCAGCAAACTGCTCCAATTTTAAACTATGGCCTGACATTTTTTGAAGCGATTAATTTAATATATTTAAACTGATAATAGTATAAGCAAAGAATACCAATCCATAGAACCCCACAAGTGAGATTTCAGCGTACCCTAAAAATTTTTAGTACCTACCGCGACCAACAGATGGCGAAAGTAGTACGATGTCGCTTTGCTAATACGATTACCATCAGAAATTGATAGCAGTCGCTGACGAGCAGTCGGCCCGATCAGTTAGAGCATAAAGTTACATACCTACGGATAAGAGAAACCATGGCATGCTAAAATTTTCGTTCCGCTTTTGCGGCAGGCTCAGCTCTGCCTGGCGGTAGGCTTGTCATTTTTCCAGTTTACACTTTAAATGCGTGGGTCGAAGCCTCGCCTCGTGTAACATCAGCGGTGAGGAGACACGTAAGCTTACTGAAATGACTAACTGGGAGTTTTTACATGACCTGTCCTTAAATCGGCTATTCCATGATAACTCTTATAATTTCCTTACTCTATGGTTAGAGTAAGGATATACGCAAAATTTAACAAAAATAAAATCCCCGATAAATGGTAGTATCCATAAGATTATTAAATTTATGATTTCAGATTAGGATATATCGATGGGTTTTTGAAAAAACATCGTAAGCGACATTCGTCAGTTTTACGGGAAACGTTTTTTTTTCACTGGCTTTAATTCAGATAATAGTTATTTTCCTAACAAGTGCGGAAAGTATCATTTTTCCGCACGCGATTGCAGTTAGCCGAACGACGCGAAGCGGAGTTCGGATAGCAATCGAGTGCGGAAAAATACTTTCCGCAAACGTTAGGAACAATATTTTTTCTACTAGCGTAGGATAAAATACTTTCCGCAAGTGTTAGGAACAACATTTTTTCTACTAGCTTAGGAAAATAAATAAAACAGTTCGTCTATAATATATGTATTTTGTATTTTTTATTACATATTAAGAAAAAAACTAAATCTAAATCTTATCACTATTTATATTAATTATAAAGGAGCAGTTGTTGGCATTTTGTAAATTTATAGCAGATGACAAAACCTTGGGTATGGTGGTCGTAGACCCAGTATTGCCACTTTCTACCTCTGCATTACCTGGATTTCTTTGTATCTCGGTTTGAATAGAATATATTTCAGATTGGGAGGCGGATGCTGATGTCGTAAATGTTGTTGGGTCTTTCTGATTTAAGATTTTGTTTGATATTCTGGTTCGTTCTTTTGCGGACTCCTCGATATAACCTTCGGCAACTGAAGTCGATTTCCAGCCGCCCAGTCTTTTAATATTGGTTATGCCTTCCCCGGAATCTGCCAACATTGTCGCAGATGATCGGCGGAAGCTATGGCCTGTGTATAAATGAGGGTCTGGAAGACCGAGGTACCCAGCGATATCTGCTGGCATCTTGCCAAAGGAATTTATGCCCACACACTGGACTGAGATAACTCCCTTTTTATATTGAGTAAAAATCTATTATGCTTAGTATTAGGTTTTCTTAAACTTGCATATTTTCTATACAATGCCAAATATTTTCCATTTTTTACCTCTTTTGAAATTGTAAAACATCGGGATGTATGGTTTTTTGATTGAGATATGTTAATCATTACAAAATCGCCTTTATCAATAACATCATTTGTAGTTAAATTGCAAAGCTCTTCTCTCCGGCATGCTCCCGCCAGTCCGAATATTGTTGCCACTTTGATCATTAAGTAAATTTCGTCAGGTGCTTCTAGTAGGAACTTACTAATTTGTTCATTGGTAAAAACTTTAGCTTTTTTGGTTGAAAACCAATATTCATTTTCTTAAGAAATGCTGTTAACTTGAAATACCTGCTGATATCCACATCTTTTTCAATTTTAAGCTTGCTCTTCAACATCGAATACTTGGACCAAAGAGTATTCGGCTTGATAGTCTTGGAGAGCTTGGCAAAATACGCAAGCAAAACTTCTTCTTTCAAGCTTTTCACTCCTTTTCCATTACACCAGTTTTGAAATACTTCGTATTCCTTGTTATACCTGTTTTTTGATTTTTCAGGCAAAAATTCTAAACTCTTAACAGTCTCCAAAATTTCGCTTGGTAGGTCGTCGTCTGATTCAAGCATTTTAAAATCGTCAAGAACTTAATTATTATATTCAGCAATATTATTTGACTTTGACTTTGACAAATTATCTCGTACTTGGTTGTTATGGAGCGATTCTGTTGCCATGGTTTTACCTTTTAGGTGAAGTTACTTAACCCTTTATTGGATATTCTTTCGATCATAAGAAATAATTATTATTTATAAAAAATTAAGGTATAAAGTCGAATTCTACTTGTGTAGTCTAGTCTGACGTTTACTTATACGTATTTCTGAGATAATGAAATTTTTATCTAAAACATCTATTTATTTAGCCTAATATAATTTGATTTTTTGTGTTGCAATTGAATATATACATTTTTAACTTATTTTTACTTTTCCACACGCCGTGCGGAAAAGTAACTTTGCCGCACGGCGTGCGGAAAAGTAACACTTTCCAAACTAAAATGCGTGCGGAAAAGTGGACTTTTCCGCACGCTAGTAGAAAAAGATATGTTCTATATTGGTTCGGCGGTTCATTTAATTAATGGTAGTTATTTGGGTACACGCCAAAAAATAAATTAATAGTACCAAAAAACCAAAAAGAAAAAAAATAAAGCAAGTAAATAGAGAACTAAAAATCGACGTTTTGGTGGCAAGTCTGCCACCGTTGTCAAGATAAATTAAATAAAAATAAAAAAATTAAAAATTAACTATTATTTAGGTTTAGAATTTTAAAATTTTTAGCTTCTTTTAGGAAATTCAGAAAATTTTGACATTAAATGTTAAATATATTTGTTTTGTTATTCAAATTAAGAAGAAATCTAAAATAAAAATATTCAGATCTCGGTTTTTCTTTAAAAATAACGCGATGGGAAGAAAACGTTTCCCGTAAAATTGGCGAATGTCGCTTACGATGTTTTGTAAAAGGCATCGATATATCCTATTCTAAAATCATAAATTTTATAATCTTATGGATACTGGGTCCATTTATCGGGGATTTTATTTTTATTAAATTTTGCGTATATCCTCACTCTAACTGATCGGGCCGACTGCTCGTCAGCGACTGCTATCAATTTCTGATGGTAATCCTATTAGAAAAGCGACATCGTACTACTTTCGCCATCTGTTGGTCGCGGTAGGTACTAAAAATTTTTAGGGTACGCTGAAATCTTACTTGTGGGGTTCTATGGATTGGTATTTTTTGAAACTGATAATAGTATAAGTAAGAGTGAAATTGACAGATTAAATTCAAGATGAGTGTTGGTCGCTATCTTGAAAAAAAAATGACAAGTGGGGTCTTATGGCACATCATTTTTAAGATTTTGACAAATACTTTAAAACTCTATAATACAGCGTGTCTTCAGAAGTTCTTACCAGATGAAAAACTTTTAATAATTAACTTTACGAAAAAATGCCTTTTCCAAAAAGTCTTGCTTGTAATTTTTTACAAAAATATTTGTATGTGGGATATACAGGGTGGCTTTAAAATGGACCTGTTCTCAAATTATTAAAAGACGTCGTATGTATTTTTAAAATCGATAGTTTTCTCAGAAATGTGTATTTATTCATTTGGGGTATCTATTATTGACAGAACAAAATAAAAAATATATAAAAAATAAAACGTATTTCGTAACTATCATTTAGATTGCAGATAAACAAAATCATATAGAACTGTTTTCTTTCCTAATGACAGTAGTTAACGTCATATAGGGTAACTTTAAAATATACGGGGTGTGTCATAAAGAAGTTGTGCATTTTTTTGCGAAATTTCAAAATTTAAACATGCTCTCATAAACCAAGGTTAGTTTATATTTATAAGGTTGCGACATATCCTCAACTTTTAGGCGGTTCGAGGTCGGGGACGTAAGGAAGGGCACTCCACGAAAAAAGTTGGCAAGACTGGGTAAAATCAAAGCTGATGATCAATCCAGTGGCGTCTAGAATTTGCGCATTTCATTTTGCATTGTTTTGGTAGTGATATTTGTTAAAAGATGTAATTCCAAATATTTTTTATTTAAAGAAAATGAATTTACAACTTATTAATAATTAAAAACTGTTGTGTAAACGGTTGTTCTAATAATACAATAAACTGTATATCTCCGGCACTGAACAACATGGCCGAAAAATGGGAGATGTGACATCATAACACGTCAAAGCAATATGGCCGAATGTCGAGACCTTCTATAGACTGACTTTGCTCATAAAAAAGTTAACGGATGGCATATTTTCTTAACTTTTGCATAAACACTATGTAGTCAGATAGACAATCGAAAAATAGAAAGATTTTTGCTGTAAATGCAACATAGGTACAAATATTGCTGTGAAAATTAATTTTCTTGCCAAGAAGGACTTTTCATGAAGAGACACTTTTTCTTGTAGAGTCAATAATAAAAATGTTTGCTTTTTGGTTAGAACTTTTGAAGACACACTGTATAAGGTAAATACCTGTACCTACTACAAAATGGCGGTATGTTAAGAATTTCCTAAATACCTTATTTGGATGGTTAGGTACATTTTAAAACTAATATACCTAAATATAAGTATTATATTTTTTCTTAAAGCTCTGAGCTCATAGAAAAAATATCTTTTGCATTACAGTCCTAAATTGGGTGACTAATAGCTTACTTTTAGACAAATTAGTAAGCTACCGATTTTGAGGTGTGCCAAAAACCTTCTTAACTTGAAGAATGACGTTGATATAAGAAGCATGCTAACGAGTCAAATAAAATTTTATAAAGGTTTTCCAAGAATTTGGACAATAAATAACAATTCTTACCTTTTTTGGTGACTATACAGGGTGTTAATTAAGTACAAGTATTTAATTTATTTTAAAGTAAAATAAAAACAACATCGCCCAAAATTTAAATACAGATATTTTTAAATAAACAATTTAAGGTCGGGCCTCACATAACCGCAACGAGCCCCTGGCCGTGCGTCTCCCTGGTGAAATGTAGGGGATGCGGTGCAAAAAGTTTTCAATTTAAATAAACTGCAGTAATATGCATCAATTATATCACGCTTTAAATTACACCTAATTATAAAATAAATCTTTACAAATAAGGTCACACAGTTTTAGGGTTTGGCCATATAACCACACTGAGTTCTGTACTCTTGCACGGCCGTGTCCCGGTATTGAAACGTATCTTTGGAATCAAATGCCGTAGGCTTAATATTACCGCTCTGTGCCGGACTACATACCCCGCACCGATGATTTCTTAAAATATTAATTTAAAAAACTTATAAAACAAAAAATTACAATGTATTTGTAAGTTTTACTTACTTAATATTTACAAAATGTAACAATACAGTGAATTTTACACTTTCTAATATTTACTAAATTATTTTTTCTTGTATTGTCTGTTTACAACAACTAACCTTTAACCACCATCTTTTAATTTTTATAAACATAATGAACTGAAATAAAAGGTGACGCCTGTAAATTCAAATCTTGGTTCGGGGATCATCGGCGCTATTCGATCCACGTATGATTTTATTGGCTGGGCATGTTTCAGACCGTTAATATTACCGCTCTGTGCCTGACTACATACCCCGCACCGCATTTTACCAAGTAAAAAACACAACCGACGTCACTTTGCATCGAGCTTGTGATGTTTATAGTTTATTTGATTTCTTAAAATATTAGTTAAAAAAACTTATAAAACAAAAAATAACAATGTATTTGTAAGTTTTACTCACTTAATATTCACAAAATGTAACAATACAGTTAATTTTACACTTTTTAATATTTACTGAATTATTTTTTCTTGTATTGTCTGTTTACAACAACTAACCTTTAACCACTATCTTTTAATTTTTATGTACGTGATGAACTGAAATAAAAGGTGATGCCTGTAAACTCAAATCTTGGTTCGGGGAACATCGGCGCTATTCGATCCACGTATGATTTTATTAGCTGGGCATGTTTCAGATCGTACGAGATACATCCGTGCTACGATGCGGGTCTTGTGGAACATCGGTACGGGTATGTGTGGCCAAACTTTTACCTATACTACACTCAAAGTTTGAATAAAAAGGAACAAAGATAAGTAGGGAAATCTGTTTTATTTAAAGAAAAAAATATACAGGGTGGGCCAAACAGTGACGTCTCAACTTAGCCCATAAAGTTGATACGAATTCTACCTCTCCTAAACGTCTTAGTTTTCGAACTACAGGGTGTTAAAAATAAAAAAAATGGTTTTTTATATTAACTTTTATACCAGTTGAGATATTTTTGAAAAAATTGGGGGATGTCTTCTGTGCACCAAAACACCTTTTTTTTTCAAATATTTTAATTGGTATGAGAGTTATTATAAAAAACAATATTTTTTAGAAAATTTTAACAACCAGTAGTTTGAAAACGTTTAGGACAATTTTTTATATGAAGTTCCTTCATATTTTTTAGTGTAGAATTAGCCTTTTAAGTTTGGAAGTCACTGTTTGTCCCACCCTGTACATTCATAAAATAATAGACTTAGCTTGAGAAAAATGCTTTTTATATTTTTAAGGGCATTAAAAAGTGCTTTTGCATTTTTCCGGGCTGGGTGCGGTTACCGGACCTTTATGTGGCCATTTTTACTTGTTTTCATCATTACGGTAATACAAAAACTTAAACCTAATTGATTTTTAGTTTTTTTTAGATTATATTGTAGAAAAACATGAATAAAAACAAAATTTTGCAGCTTAAAAAATTAAGAATTAAACGTAAAAAGCTGTTTCAAGTCGCGAAAAGAAAAGAACAGATAAAACAAATTTAGGAAAACTTTTAAAATAAAATAATACTACTGTCGAAGCCAGAAAAAAATGTTATTTTTATTAATAAATGTCATCAAAAGATCTTTTAAAAATTTTTAAAGCTGAAAAACGTCAGATTTTGTCACGATCACCATAATTATAAAACACATAATATAAATAAAAATGTAGTTAAAAAACTGCATTTAAACAAATATTTTAAACTAAATAAACATATACCGGTATGTGAATAAACCTTTTTTTTAACTTTTGATATACAGAGTAATAAAAAATACATTATTTAACACTTTACACAGGGTGGTACCTTAAAAGTTAAACCATTTGAGACAAAGGTTTATTTAAACTTTTTTCAAAGTAATTTTTTAGGTTTAAATGCCTCCTTAATACTGTGTATATTGTGTATAGCGTTTACAAAAAAAAAAGAAAATTAAAAAATAATGTCCACGTTGACTGCGCCACAGCTTCTAGTTTTGTAAAAAGTCGCTGATAGAGCTGCTTTAATACAGTCACAGACAATAGAACCATATACATACATATTTTGTGTGATACAATTAAATATTTAAAAGTGTCACTATCAGCTGCACAACAACGTGTTGTGTGTAGTGGGTGTTTTTGTCTAAATTATATTTTTTTAAATACTTTTATCAAAAATAGACTTTTCCTTTCCGTATGAGGGAGAAAAACTGCACTTTTTCTCCCCTGGATTAAAATTGTTACTTTTCCTCCCAGAAAGGAAAAATGTAGTTTTTCTTCCTCTGCCAATTGGCATACTATTTTTCTTTTCATTTTTATGTTTATGAGCCTTTAGAGTTTCTGCTTTCTCCTAAAAACCCTATATTATTTTTCATATCAATATTTTTTTAGATTATACCTATTAAAAAAAAACATGAATAAAGACAAAACTTTGCAGCAGAATTAATGATGAAACGTAAAAAGCTGTAAGTCGCGAAGAAGCGATTCGGTGGTAAACCACGATTTTCTGTTTTATTTATTTTTTTTTATTTTTTCTAGCTAATAGAACACTTTTATTGAAAAAGCATAAATGCAGGTACAAGTATTGCACACTCCTGCAAAACAATTGCATTTCTTCCTGTTAACCAACACGACAATTGAACCGCGTCGCGTCGTCTCGCGGAAGCTGCTCGGTCACGTGTCACCGTCGCGTTGTCGCATTGGCGGCCACTTTTCCTGCGGCCTGCCTTCCTGCTGCGGCCATTAAGCATTATCACGGCTCGAAGGACCAATCCAATCGAGTAACTGTATCAAAAATCACCGTATTGGATGTTCAGGTAAAATGTTTATTGAATTACAATGAGCAATGTCTTTGTTGTTTTTCAAATTACACAGCAGGTTTTGATGAGTTCAGACGGATTGGTTTGGTTGTCGAATGAAACTGCGGAAATTGGTGGATTTGTTGGGTTCTTTGTTATGAGTCGTTAATAGAAACTTGTTTATTGGTAATGAAAAATAAATGAAGGTGAGATACCCCGAAGAAGATTTAACATATAAGATATTTTGTTACAGTGAATAAATGTCTCCAAAACCATTTTTTTTTGACAAATGGCAAAAGTTATACTGCTTAAGTACATTTTTTTGCACCACATTCACCATTTAGTCAACAAATGTATTAATTTGTATTAACTGACTGGGTCTCCTTAAAAACATACATTGAGGTTAAAAGAAAAACCCTTAAACGGTCCACACTGTAAAAAGTGGGGTAAATTTACAATAAAAATACTACTCCCAGTGCCGTATTAACCATTAGGCTGACTAGGCTACAGCCTAGGGCGCCAGACAGGGAGTAATAGGCGCTAGACAGGGGAGTTTTTAAAAAAGTTTAGGATGGGGATTTTTGGTGATTTTTTTTTTACATCAAATTTTATTTCGGGTGGTGAAGTAAGGCGCCTGACACTCAAAATAGGCGCTATGGAGGAAAGGAAAGGTTCTTTTTGTTTTTGCTTTTCAAATATTTTTTTGTGGAAAATAGGCGCTTTGGCCTAGGGCGCCTCAAACAGTTAATACGTTAATACGGCCCTGACTAATCCCTTTAATGTGAATTACTTTTTATGTTTTACAATAAAGCTGTACATTCACACTAATTGTGTAAAATGTATTTAAAAGTACCATTTATTACAATTTTACGTTAAAATTACACATGAAACAAAAATAAGCTTTTTAAATTGTAAAAGTACAATCAAAAATGTAAATTAACAATAATAAACACATTTAAGTGTAAGTTTACTCTTATTTTACAATAAAGACCAATGTAAATAGTCTCCATGATGCTCCGTTTTCATGTTAGGACAGAAAGACAGCGGAGTTTTCATTTAGTGTAATTGTTTTTTGCCCTAGAGCCCCTGCTAACCTACCCACACTACTGCAGGCTACAGTACTTTGTGTCAATTTTGTTTGATTAAAAACTGTGTTTGACCTAAGACGTGAATTTTCGGATTTAATAGTATTATTTTGGCCATTTTTGGCCTTTAAAATGTTAAGTATTTTTTTTTATCTTTGGACAAACCACGAAGGCTAAAAGCCTAAATACTAACGTACCGTGGGTGTCTTAAGCGAGGTAAGAGGGAGTTTGTTGACACGGGACTTAAATACTTGAAGATTTGGGGGGAAGGAAAGACTTTCTTAAGTTGTGAACTCAATAATGGTAATAGTTTTTGGACGTGTTTAATAGTGTACAGGGTGTTTTTTTAAATCTTTATGACATCTTACGAAGGCTTATGCCTAAATACCAGTGTACCGTGAGTGCCGGGTTACTGGATGTTTGACCCATTATTGTCGTGTTTCATCAACGTTATCCAAGCACTGAAACATGCAGTTTTTGCATTTTACAGCACCTTTTAGACAACACGGTAGTGCCACCACGGACGTTATTTGTAAATAACTACTATCTAGGATGGTATTATAGGATACACACTAAATGGTGAGAGATGCAAAAAACTAAGAAGGGGGTCCCGTTATCTTTTAGTGTTTAGGCGTAATCAGATCCACGCTAACTTGATTGGTTTAGAAGATACAAGGTAATTCTCAAAATTCGTCGGTTTTTACTATGTATTATTACTCGGACACTTATGGAGATAAAAAAACTTCAAATACAAATGTTTTATACATTTTTACGTAGAATCCAGTGGCGTAGGTACATAAAATAAATATATATGTTTTAATGTTTAATAGTGTACATGAAACTAAAAATGAATGAAAACCTAAACTTTGGGATATGAAATTAATGCATAAATACTTTATTTTAGAGTAAAACTGACAGATGAAAATTTTAAGATGGCGGCTGGGCACCATCTTGGAAAAAAGTTAAATGGAAAGGGGGTCTTGTGGTATATCATTTTAAAGCTCCTTAGGAGTACTTTATAACCGTAGAATATAAAGTCAAAACCTTCACCTAATACAAAATGGCGGTACTTTAAAAATTACCCAAATACCTGATTTGGATGACCATATTTCCAAAACTAACAAAGTTAGATAAACCTAATGTGGTATTATCTGAAAGCTCTTTTTAAAAGTAATATAATATACAGGGTGCTTCATTAAAAAAATATATACTTTTTTCTTCTACCCTGTATATTATCACCAGAATCACCATTTAAAAAATCTTTAAAAGAGCTTTAAGAAAACACCATATTAGGTACATCTAACTTTATTAATTTTAGAAATAAAGCCATCCAATTCAGGTATTTAGGTAATTTTAAAGTAGGTACCGCCATTTTGTATTAGGTGAAGGTATTGACTTTATATTCTATGGGTTATAAAGTACTCGTCAGAAAGTTTTAAAATAATGTGCTACAAAAGCCTCCTTTCCATTTAACTTTTTTTCAAGATGGTGCCCAGCTGCCATCTTAAAATTTTTATCTGTCAATTTTACTCTAAAATATAATAGTATTTATGCAGCAATTTCATATCCCAAAGTTTAACTTTTTAAATTGTTCCCTTCAAAAATACAGCGGGGGTGGGGGGGGACATTAAAGAAATGCACTGTATAATTATATGTTGTTGCAATAACAAATTTTTCGTTTCTTTCTTAACTTCTTTTTTCATAAACACGACGCTTTAATTTTTTTGTTAGTAGTCCGTGTCAAGATAAAAACTTGAAACAAATGGAATTGTATTTTTTGCTAAAATGATAATAAAATCGCACTAAAAATTTTACGACTGATTAATGTTAGATGTGTAAAAGTCTATGCATCTTGTTGCACCAATTGTCTGTAATATTGTCTATACAACCTGTCTTACAATAAGCTGCATAGTTTGTGTGTCTTTACGGCGTTTAAGCAGTCTCTGGATTGTCAAAAGAAATTTGTAAATTCATAAAAAAAACACACATTTTATTTAAAAAATAGAACACAGAGTCTTGCTCCATATACTAAAAAAAATTTTATTTGTGAATTGGTAAGTTTTGGTAAGTTTCGACGTACGTTATTTTTAGACACAGTCGGACGTGACAAAATTACAGCTGACTTTTACAAAAGATGTCTTATCAGTTAAGAATCACAAATATTAATTTTTAAATAAAAAACGCATCTTAATAACATACATTCTGCATTCCATATAGAATTTAAAGCCTTCTTTATGATCTTAAATATATAAGAGCTTTCTCCTTGACAACACCTAAATCTAACATGTACATTACTAAATCCGCTTCACTCCCAAAGAAGTCCTTGCATATTTCTGTGTGATCAACCCACAGACCATTATTCTTACACATTACACATTGTGGATAATAACAGTTTAACAGTTAACAACGATGATTAAAGGAATCTATGAATTTGTAATATCACATATTCAAATGGGTGTATGATGCATTACTACTAGCTTTAGTGACATAAACCGGGTGGCAATGGGAGTATTGAACACAACTTTTCTTCATTGCTAAAAAAATAGCCATTATTATGTAATTTAGGATTTAATCAGGGTGTCAAGTCAACGATAAGACTGAAAGAGCCCATAAAACAACCTATAGGCACGTAGAAAAACATAAGATGACAGAAGAAAATCGTTAGTTTTTGAGATATTGGCACTTGAAATTCGTTAAAAGTTGTCCTAGCATTGCTTGTTAATAAGAATAACCATCGATTTTTTGTTTTTTTTTTATGCTTATGAGTTGTTCCATCATTCCTTTCAATCTAATTTTTTACTTTTCGGATACCCCGTATGCGGAGTGTTATAGATATAGTTTAATACATGGTTTTAAGTAATTATATGATCAATTTGCAACTTATTATTTATATTTATTAATTTTTAATGTCACATATTCAAATACACATAAGATGTATAACTGGTCAACGTGCTATGCCAAGGGTAAAACGTAGACTCTGAGTATAAACTAATTAATAATTCGGTATTATCTTTATACAGTCTATGGGCTTGTTAAAAACTAAAAGATATGTTACTCTCACACAGAGTTGGGTCGAATACTGAAATTTGGTATTCGAATACGAATACGAATACCGTAAAAAAGTATTCGAATACCGAATATTTTCGAATACATACAAAAAAGTATTCGAATACTCGGTATTCATGAATACTACGATTGGATATTTATGAATACTGAAGAGCAAAAAAACCTTCTTTCTCCTGAAAAAGCAACTCATTCTTATTTTTCTATGTTTTTCCATAACAAAAATGCAGTGGCGTACCTTGTTCTTGCTTAAAAACTAATCATTTCAAGCATACAAGACGTCTCCCAAATTTTCCAAAAATAACTTTTCTATTTTTTAAACTATTGGACTAGGGATACATGTACATACTATCTATAATTTACCAGATAGTCATGATTTAAACTGACATAATAAAATTTATTATACACATCCCTTTTGTGTAAAATGGAGATAAATACATATCAGTCTAACCTAATACATAGAAAACATAGTTTGCAATGTCACTTTTTATATGTTGTACCAAGATACTTGTTTTTTTTAAAGCAAAACCCCAAAGAAGTTAAAATAATTAACTTAGATATATTTTTGTTTGCAAGAATAGATGTATATCTGTTCAAATTAGACTATTAGGACCATAGAAACAACAGATCAAGATTAAAAAACCATATTGAATTACATTTTTTTTTAATTTTTAAAACTAACTTCCTAAACTGTTAGTTTGCAAATGATGATATATATATATATATATATATATATATATATATAAAACTTATATCAAAATTTACCCCGTCGTCGGCCAAACCACCGCGAACATGTTTTAAACCGCTTAAGATGCATAAAAAGTAACGTAATATTCATAAAATAAGCAAACAGTATTTAAATTCAGAATTTAAATACCAGAATATAGGTATTTGAATATCAGTATTCGAATACCGGTATTCGAATACCAGTACTCGAATACCAGTATTCAAATATCGGTATTTGAATACCAGTATTCGAATACCAGAATATTCGAAAACGATATTCAGAATAAAGAATACCGAATACTGACCAAAAAACTATTTCGTCGAATACCGAATACCAAACACATAAATCTATTCGAATAATATTCGAATATCGCACAAATGTATTCTGAATAGTATTCAGAATACCGAGTATTCGAATACTACCCAACTCTGGTCTCACATGCCCTCCACAACAAACGAGCGGCATATCAGGCGTAAACTTACGCTACAAATTTAGCGCTGGCTGACAAAATTTAAAATGCGCCTAAATCTAAAATTTAAAAAAATTGTCAATTTTGATTTGTAGCTTTTCCAAAAATACGCACTTACTTTAAAAAACAACGCAATACATTTTAGAAAAGCACTAGGCATTACCAAAATGAGACAAAAAACAATTTGTATAGTCAAAAGTTATTTTTATTCCTAAACATCTTTTTTTAAGTGGGTTCGAAATACGCACTCTTTTTACTCCATAAGGACCTAAGTGAACTCCAAGCGTTCGAGTATTGCATTTGGAGTGAAAAGTTCAAAAGTTCATCGTTGCGGAGAGTGTAAGGTGCGGGCTTGCGCTTTTAATCACTTTGAATTTTTAATGATTAATTTATTGTAAATAATTATATCTTTTATTTTTACGCACTTATATAACCACATTTTATGTGTAGTTCTTTAAACGTTAAAATTATAATGAATAGCTATTTATGTATCAAGGTCGAAATAGTCCAAGGGGCCTCTGGCCCGAGGGCTAGATTTCGACCTGATGCGCATTATAGTCCAGTAAAGCCCGTGGTGCATATAATGCTTTATGTTTTACCCAAAAAGAGTTTTTCAATGACTAATTACATTATTTATTCGCAATATAAAAATAAGTTGCACCTGTACCTGTATACGTAAGTAGATAATGACTGGTGTCAAGTTTGACTTTGATGTTTCTATCAGTTAGTCAGTTATTTTTTATTTTTGCTCAAAATGGAAATATTTCCACAAAATATAAGAGAAAAGGCCACAAAAGCGACCGAAAATCTTTTGCCAGTTGAATCAAGGCAACAGTATGATCGGGAGTATGGCTTATTTGGTATTTGGAAAGATGCGAACGCAATTCTTCAAATAACCGAAACCGTTTTAATGGCATATTTTCAGGAACTGGTAAGTTATTGATTTTATTTTAATACATATGTTTAACAAACTTTATTATTTTTAGTCGGAAAAATACAGTATGAACTCTCTCTGGACCAAGTATTCCACCCTAAGGTCTACGTTGATGGTCTATGAGAATATAGACATTTCGCAATACCATCGTCTCATATCTTTTTAAAAGTTAAGTCGAAAGGATACGTCTCGAAGAAGTCTAAAGTTTTGGAAGGAGAACAAATATTAAAATTTGATTTTTATTAAGAGAGAAATAAAATTGGATAAGCAATAAAATTCCTATATTAGCGCATTAGGGCATTATAAGCGGACATTATCATGCTTATAATGCCCTAGGTGTGATAGCAGGTATTATTGCTACCATAACATATTCCGTTTCTAAGGTATTACAGATCAATAATAGATGGGTAAAACATAAAGTAATTTAAAAAGAAACCTAGGTTAAGATAAAGGTTGTGCTGACATTGACAACCAAAAACATTTCGCTTCATGGTACAAAAACGTTCGATTTACAGTATCGCACACCGCAAACTCAAGAGTCACGTGATAAAAATCTACTCCCACTTCACTCCAACTTCGTCAACAATCCCGAATCCAGCTTTTGTAAAATCGACTCTTTGTTTGACCTCCGGACAGTGCAGACGTGCGTAGAGGACTACAAAGTTCTTCTCGGCGTGGAGGGCTAGAGGTGTCGTACGAACGTTTTTTTGCCTTCGGGGATCAAGGAAAGATTCACGCTAAATTGACGGCATCTTTCTTCTGGATCTAAGCGCTGTGAGCGAAGATTCCTATAAGCTGATGGTATCCTGTTTGGTGATGAACACGAGGTATTTCTCAAATGATGGGAAATAGATGGGCGTGCCATGGAAACTGTCAGTGGTGAGAGTGAAGGTTAAACGTAACACCAGTAGCAGATCTTGGTTTGACAGTCGACAATTTATGCATTGCATCGATTGTTGAATTGTTTGTTTTCTTTTGGAATTTCTGGGAGATACGAGCTCGATTATCCAGATTTTCCGCCGACGAAGCCCTGGAAAGCATAGTCCGGAAGGGGGAGAGTGGTGGATTGGACCTGAAGGGACCAAAACCAAGAAAAAATAGAGAGAGAGAGAGAGATTTTGTAAAAAAACTTTATACTGCTAAAATAAACGTACTTTACTTTGGACAAAAAAAAGAACAATTTTCTTGTCAAATCTTGTAGATGACTAATATGCGGCACTTTTTATCATAAAATAATTATTAGGAAATTTCTAAAGAAACCTTATAGGCGTGACTTGATGATCGGAATTTAGACCAAGAAGTTTTTTTGTTACAAAAGTATAGAAATGTATTCGAGTTGAAAGGTTATAACGTGTAATGTAGACCAAGATGTTTTATTGATGCGAGTGAATGGAAATTTTCATACGCATAACAAGTTCTGAAGAAATGGGGCTAAAAATATAAAAGTGACTTGGCGACCGCCAAAGAAATATCACGCTGTATAGGTACTTCCTTATCAATTAGCATTTTACTGTGTTGTCTATACATTGCATAGTATATGCAGCTTTAATTTAAATAATTGTATTCTTAGAAATAAAAATAAATCGTGTAAGGGCGCCATATACAGGGTGTTCATTTAAAAACTTTCCACTCAAGTTATCTTCGAAACGAGACAAATTTGAGAAAATCGCCGAAACACGTCAAGATATTTATTGAGGGGGAACGATTATTACAAAAAATTGGACGGCGCCCCTTTAACCCCTTAACCACCAGGGCCACCACCCCAAAATTCTTAAATGAGAAGGCGGGTCGAGTGATACATCATTTTAATTCTCCTGACGAGTACTTTATAACCCTAAAATATGAAGTCAATATCTTCACCTATTACAAAATGGCGGTACTTTAAAAATTACCTAAATACCTGATTTGGATGGCCATACTTCCAAAACTAATAAAGTTAGATGTACCTAATGTAGTCTTTTCTTAAAGCAATAATTATTGTTTAACATTGCAGTTAATTAAACATATCCTTTTTTGGTAATATGCCTGAATGTATTAATACAATTATTGCATGGGGACAAAGAGTAACTTTATAAAACACGTCCTTTTGAATTACTTTAAAAAACTATAAGAAAAGCAATATTTTGGAGAAATAATGAAGGTAATTTCTAGTTACGAATTTGCCCTAATTGAAATGAATAAATAACTGACTAAAAAACACTTAAATTCAAATATTTTTTGTTTTTTACAGGAAACAGGGTAATTTCGCGCTAGAAAAATAAATGCAATTAATTTGTAAGGTCGTCTTTATTAACAATGGAATGTAACTATGGTTACAACAACGACAAAATCTTCACTTGTCAATGTCTCGAAGTTTACACCACAAAAGTCGAATCTATACTAACTGGTCGGAGGTTTTCCTTTGCCCTTTTATAGTATGGTGGAAGAGTAAAGAATGATCTAGAATCTTGGAGAAATATCGCGAAAATTACATAGTACGAAAAGACTTTGTAGCAACCCACTTATTATACAATTGTCAAATACAACGCATATATTATTAAATTAAACATTCGTTTTACAAAAATTCGATAAGAAAATATGAAGAGAGCTTTTCACAAACCATTACGGCAGACACGTGGAACACACACGCTAAATAATTAACATCTCTGCCAGCCGAATTGTATTTCACCTGCTGATTTGCCTGCGGTTTTTCGAGCTCGGTTAAACTGTAATTGAAAAGCACCCACGCGGTGCGAATCTTCTTTATTGTTCTAAGGCAAAAATTAGGTTGGTAACGATGCCCGCTTGAAAAAATGTTTTATGGATTAGAACATCAAAAAATGTTGGCAATGCTTTTGAATGTTTGTTAAATAGGATTAAAATAATAAGTATTCGCAAAAAAGTTGCATTTTCGTTTCAACACCCTTAGTAAGTTTATATGCTGGAGAGAAGGCTATATTTTTAAAGAGTATAGTCCCTGGGTCAGAAATGAAATGGACTCCATGATAAGAACACTTTTAAAACCTTTTTGGGAATGTTTTATTTGATTAGTTTACCACGAATATTTATGCCGCCATATATGGAAGCGGCGTTTTAACCCAGCCTGTCAATGTCAAATGTTTTGGGCGTTGGACTGGGCGAACGCGTCATTGTTTTCGTCGGACAAGTTTACCACAATGTTTTACATGCAACTTTTAAACATTGTGCAATAGTCATGAAACCATAAGGCTGAAACACATGTTCTGGGTATCGGTATGGGCGGGTTACGTGACTGTAACACTTACGATTTGTGGCACAATGTTTAAAAATCGTATGTAAAACATTGTGGTAAAGCTGTAAAACAAAAAGTTACGCCCGAAACATTTAAAATTTACAAGCTATGTTAAAGCGGCATTCCCATATGAATATTCGTGATGGACTCGTCAAAAGGAACCCCCTAAAAAATTTTAAAAGTGTTTTTAATATAAAATCCATTTTATTATTGGCCCAGGTACTAGTAGTATAATGTGGTTATGAAAGAACAGATAATGTAGATTGGAGATTGATGCCAAGAGAATAAAGCAAAACAACGCACAGGCTATGAAACTTGTGGTACGTCAAGTTGTACAACTTTAGTTAGTGGAGTTGTTGTTTACCAGATTGTACGACATGGTTTATTTTTTCTTTCCCAGGGAGCTTCTACATGTCCAGTGAAACTGCAGCCTAAAGGCTTATTGTTCCAAATTCCCGTTTCATTGTACCCATTTCAGTACCCTAGTTCCTTGAAGAAGGCGGTATAGGTCTGCTGGGTGCGTACCATATGTTTCAGGGGGCACTCTAATATTCCCGAAGATTGCCTGTCTTTTGTGATCCAATGCCTCACACTCTGACAGTATGGGGGCATTAAAAAAGTGTGGATCTTTTTTTTCTTTTTGCTCTTTAAACAAAAATTTGTTAGCGCCAATATTTTCTCTTTCTTCAGTTGTAGGGGCGGCATTTTTGAACCTGCTGTAAGGGGCGGCACTAAGAATATTTTTTGTTTATTTATTTATTAAGAATATAATGTATAAATTTCTAACAATTTTATAAAGAAAAGTAAAAATTTTTGGTTTTAAAAAGATTTATATAAAATGTTATATATAATATTTAATCAAAAACAATTACAAGAATAGTACACTAGGTAACAAACAGTTATTTTATGCTTAAATCAACTAAAGTTTTATTTTAAAACTTACAACTTATAAGATCTGTTACTGTTTCAATCTCTGCTCCATATAATCTGCAATCCAGATCTCCGTTGTATAATCCCATTTTATTCAGGTGTTGCTTCACTGCAGCATGTTCGGTGAGGAAACCTGTGATTGTTCTAAACTGATTCCTACCGAATTTTGAGTAGTTCTTTAGCTCTTTTTGCGCATGATCCTCTGATGTATATTTTCCCATGCATGTGTTGAGGAAGCCTTTTCCAGTGCAGTATTTGCTGGTCCTTTACCCAGTTTTGTACCGCGCTCCGGTACTCTTTGGCACTCCAAGGACTGGTTCTGGCCCGACGTATGCTTTAAAATCCGTTGAGAATATTAATTATCGAATTATAAATATAAACAATTTTTTTTAAACACTTCGTGTATGTTTTTCTTTAAATTATTATACATATAAACCTTCCCTTTGAATAACTCTATCTATTAAAGAAAAAACTGCATTAAAATTCGATTAAAAATAGTAACGTCATGGATTTTAAAATATTAAAATTACTCAAAAAATTAAAGACCTAGACTAGAGACCCGTGCCCACTTCGTTGGACGTTAATATCTGAACTTTTTGTTTAATCATAGTAAAATATAGCCTATAACACTTCTGAATAGTGTAGCTTTCTGATTGTAAAAGAATTTTTATGATCGGTTCAGTATTACATTAGCGGCTACAAACAAACAAAGTTACAAACTTTACCTCTTTATATATTAGTATAGATTATGTCATACTGGGTACAAACTTTAAAAGCTATTTTTTGTTTATAACCGCTAGAAAATAGAGTTTTGTTTGTTATTTTTTTAATTAAGGATCGACCTAAAATATAATAATTTCTCCTAACATACTACCTAATAGCAGATAACTATGGACATAGAGAGATGATAATCACTAAAATGTAGTTATAGTGCCTACAATTTTTTCTTGTAAAACTATAATCTTTAGCACTTCAAATTTTATTAAATTACTATCATTTTTTCTAAAATACTTTGATTACATGGTCATAACCCAGGACCATAAAGTCCTAATTATTATAATCACGATGGAGCAAACTGCTCAGTGGCGTTCATGGGTAAATTTAATATAAGTTTTTTTATTAAACATATGACCCCAATTTAACATAACTACATAAAAAAATTATATATTAGTTCCTCTGGATTCCTTTTTCACTTTAAAACGTGAAAAAAATGTAAACAAGATAGTTATCTTGTTTGTTATTTTTTAATAAACATAAAATTATTTAAATATATAATAATCTCAGACAGTGTGTTTCAAAATCATCCCAGGAACCATTTGACAAGTTTTCCCAAAATACTAACCAAAACAGAAAAATTCATGAAATTTCTTTAACACACCCTGTATGTATGTAGGTAATTTGATTAAAATTGATAAAAACTTTGATGTCTATTGGTGTCTAAACGGTGAAGTTTATCGACTTTAATAAAGAGTACCTTATTTTTTAAGTTTTTGATTGTCTATAAAATGGCGCCCCCAGCTTTGCGACATCTGTCAAAATAAAAAAGTTATGATGTTAATAAATTTTTAACTTTTAGGTAAAGTGCCCTCTGGCGGTATTTAAAAAAGTACTTTTGTCTTAAAATTTTAGAATCTGCAAAGCTCGATTTGTGTGCCAAATATCAACTGAATGGGTTAAAAAATAAATGCAATATGGCAAAAACCCAAAATAAAAATTGAACTTTGACCGCTTGTAACTCGAAAACGAATGACATTTTGAAAAAAATGTACATGAAGCTCTACCCTTATTTTGTCAAGTAGAATCACCTCCTTAAGTTTCGTGATCGTATTTGAATCACCCTTAATAAAATAATATACATATAAGTATACCTTAAAAGATAATAAGTATCTGATTACTTAAACTAAAAAATTAACCCAACCAACCACAACGACCATTTTTTTAATTAAATATAACTTAAAAATTCAACTAGTCCACATCTCACTGGCGATTCGTCGAGTCATTTATACCTTTATTAATAATGGAACGTAACTATGGTTACAACAACGACAAAATCTTCACTTGTCAATGTCTCGAAGTTTACAGTACAA